>OX393580.1:21472110-21659553 GCA_947652605.1 Elmis aenea | reverse complement strand
GAATTAAAGCTGAACCATCATCAAAACAAGATTTTATATATAAACAAGATCCATATGCCTTTTCTGAAGCATCCGCAAATCCGTGGATTTCTACATGAGAAAATCCATTACAAATTACATGACGATTGATGTTCAAATTATTTAAATTCTTTAATTCACGATGAAAACCTAACCATTCAGTCTGAATATCTGCAGGTACTTCATCATCCCAATCTAATTTTTTGAGCCATAATCGTTGCAAAAGCATTTTGGCCTTGATTGTACAAGGACTAAGAAGCCCCAAGGGGTCAAAAATCTGCGCTATGGACGATAAAATATTACGCTTTGTTATCACATCAAGTGAATTATGTTTTATATTATAAGTTAATTGATCTTTGCAAGACGACCAAAGCAAACCTAAAGTTTTTGTATTTTCTCCATTTATACTAAAATCTAAAACATGATCGTTACAACTATTTCCAACTAAATTATTTAAAATTTTTGAATTATTCGAATTCCATTTTCTAAGTTCAAATCCACCTGACTTTAAAATATTGTCAATTTGACGACAGGTTTCTATAGCTACATCGAAATCATCAAAACCTGTCAACAGATCATCGACATAAAAGTCTGATGCAATAATTTTAGCTGCTGCCGGGAACGAATTTTCAGCTTCTATAGATAATTGTTTTAAACATCTAATAGCTAGAAAAGAAGCTGACGCTGTACCGTAAGTGACAGTATTCAAGCAATAAGTCGAAATTGGATCAGACGGGTTAAACCTCCATAAAATGCATTGAAGATTTCGTTGATTAGGATTAATTACAACTTGGCGATACATTTTAGCTATATCCGAAGTTATCACGAATTTATGTTGACGAAATCTAATTAATATTGAAAATAAGTCGTCCTGAATTGTAGGTCCTACCATCTGAATACTATTTAAAGATTTACCAGAAGTAGTAGCTACAGAGCCATCGAATACAACTCTCAACTTTGTTGTAGTACTTTCTTCTTTAAGAACTCCATGATGGGGTAAAAATACTATTTTCTTATTTAAATAAGGATTGACTAGTGACATGTGGCCAAGATCAATGTATTCTTTAATAAAATCATGATATTGCAATTTAAGCAAATCATTGGTAATTAATTTTCGTTCTAAAGAATGAAATCTTTTTTGGGCTATTTGCTTAGTATCGCCCAAAACAGATACATCCTCTGACAAAGGAATAGAAACGACAAATCTACCTTCGTAGTCTCTTTTAAAATTATTAATAAAATGTTGTTCGCAAGCGATTTCTTGCGGGGAAAACATTTTAATTTCAGCGCATTCCTCTTCCTCCAATTCCCAGAAACGCGACAACTGTTCCCTAACGTCATTAGTAGAAACTTTACAAATCGTAGACGTCATTTTTGCACTTGAAATCGTACCTGATACAATCCAACCTAATCTAGAAGAATATAATATCGGTAGTTTAATGCCAAGTGAAATGTGACCATCACAAATTAAATCCCAAAATAGGTCCGCACCTATAAGCATATCAATTTTAGACGAAACATTAAACGAAGGATCCGCTAATTTAATATGATTTGGTATGGGCAAATTTTTAATATTAATTGTAGTATGAGGAATTTTTTTACAAATTTCAGGTACTACAAGACAATTTATATCAGCTGAATATATACCAATACACGACTTAAGTTTTAAATTGCACAATGAATGCACCACTGAAGAAATTTGATTAATACCCGTGACTGACATTTCAATAATTTTGGTTGTCAGTTTTAATTTTTTAACGAAATCAGAGCAAACGAAATTCGATTGGGACCCAGAATCGAGAAGAACTCTACAAGAATGGGGTTTTCCTCTGTTATCGAAAACATGCACAATGGCAGTTGACAAGAGAACATCATGTCCACCACTTTCATAACTGGACATAACTACTGTATTACTTTTGGAAGGATCTTGCTGTTCCGAATGGTTAATTTCAAAATGTAACAGAGTATTATGTTTCAACGTACATTTATGGCAACCACGTTTACGGCAATGGTAAGCTGAATGATTGCGTTCTAAACAATTTATACAAAGCTTAAGTGATTTTGCTTTTTCGAATCTATTTTCTGGCGTGAGGGCTAGAAATTCTTTACAACTGTAAAATTTGTGTGATGCATTACAAATGGAACAGTTTGGTGCATAAGTAACGAATGAACGCAACGGTTGTTGATTTGACGTTACAGCATTTTTAAAATATTTGTTTTCTTTACATTTTGAATGATTTTCCAACGCTTCTAACCACTGAGCTCTAGACTCTAAAAACCTTTGAAAATCTTCGAAGGTGGGTAAGTGTTCCCCATATTTTTGTTCCTCCCATTTGCATAGAGAGTCAAAATCTAATTTTTCTGACATCAAATGTATAATTAAAATATCCCATTGATCAGTGGGTAATCCTAATCCCTTTAATGTTCTTAAATTTTTGGTAGTTTCATCAAGTAAACTACGCAAGCATTTTGATGTGCTTTTATGGAGCTTAGGTGCATTAAATATAGCTTTAATATGATTAAAAACTAATGAATTTTTATTATTAAAACGGTTACAAATTAAACCCCAAGCTGTTTCATAATTAGAATCAGAAACAGGCAAAGATTTTATCAAATTTGCGGCACTACCTGACAAAGATGATTTTAAATATTGATATTTTTGTACAGGTTCAATATTTACATTTTTATGTATAATTGAATTAAATGAATCTCTAAATTCTAACCAATTATCCAGAGAACCATCAAAACGAGGTAACCAAATGGTAGGTAATCTAACATTGCTTTGAGAAGCTGAAGGTGAACTGATAGCGACCTCATATTTGGAAAATTCCATTATTAGTGATTTACATTGCCCGACAAGTTTAAAATACTTGCGACTAATTTCTTCTCGCAATGAGAAATCTTGTTCATCCTCCAAAATTTCAATTTCAATTTGAATATTCTCAAAGTCTACTAAAGTTTTTTCAAAATTAGACAACTCTTGTTTTAATTCATAGATAATTGAACTCTCAAATATAAAATTTTCAGAGTTTTTAAGAAAAATTATTTCATTCAAGCGATTTTCAAACATGGTAATGCGGCCTTTTATCGCGCCTCTTTTATAATTTAGATTTTTAGCATTAACCGACATCTCTTATATCTATCAATCTAATCAAATCTAATAATATATTATAATACGAAAAGCGATACTCAAATTCGATATCCTATGAAGGTCGAAGTCCTTGATTACTATAAAGAACCAATCAACCAATATGTAAATGGTGCTTCTTTTATTTCCTTCACTGGCTAACGAAACGAACTTCTCTTTATATACAATCAATATCCAAACTATTGACCTTTATGGAACGACGAAATGCACTTCCAATAATATTGCCTTTTTTGGCACGACGAAATGAACTTTCAATAAATCAAGCTCACAATCTATTGACTTATGTTACGACAAAACGCACTTTCAATAATATTGCCTTCTTTGGCACGACGAAATGAACTTCAAACGAACTATCAACAGACCTATCACAAAACCAAAACGATTATCCGGCTCGAAGGACCAAATGTTGCGAGCGTCTGTTGATCTTCTATATATTATATTTTTATAAGTGGACTGTATTTTTATTTACAAGACAATTTGACTATAAATTTTATGTTGTTGTTTATTCAGAAATTATTAAAAGTATTATCTGTTTTTAAAAATAACAATTTACCTTGGTAACATTAAATTACAAAGTTGCCTACTAAAATAATTTGCCTAATAACCTAGACTATACAAAACTCAACACTGTCCTTACCTTATTAAAGAGCAACATGAGCGGCCTAAAACAAAATGTACATAAAATTGTCTGAAAACAGGCAAAAATTACACTCAGTTGAATCTTCTGAGAAAATTAAGAACTCGTGATCTCAATGACTTTAGGAATTATTTACGAGTGGATTGTAAAACGTTTGATGGATTATTAAATTTGTTATCACATTCTTTTTTTTTGTTAATGTCCCTCGTAAAGCTTGAATTATTTGCTAACGTAAATTTTGTTAGTATTAGGCTGTCTTTTTTTTTACAAATTCTATTAGCTCTTCATATGCTCTGTTTTTTAAAATTTTATTTGTGTACTGTTTACTTTAAATGATCTATAAACAGGAATGCTTTCTGTAAAATTCAATAAACCGGCTGAAACCTCCTTGCTCCAATATCTTGTGTCGCCTATGGTTTTTCTTGTATCTTTCTACCAACACTCCACAAACACAAACGTTTAGCACGCGGCGTTCTGTCCTGACGTAAAAACTCACACATCTCTGTGGACATGCCGAATTGCCCACTAACAGGCGCGCTGGAGTGCGCTCTTGGAACGTGGCGTTCCAAGAGCGCGAGTAAAACTCTCCGTGTGTGCCCAGCTAATGATGCTTTAATGTTTTTAAAAATTTCCATGGCACGCTAGATAATAAACAAACATCAAAATAGGCATTTTTTTTAAATCGTTAATAACTCGGTTATACTTGATGGTACAAAAATAGTATTGGGGGAAAAGTTGTAGATTTTTTTACGCACTATAAAATGAAAACATTCATTTGTTTCAATATTGTTTCAATTCTTAGATAAATTACAAACTTGCATTTTTTTAAATGGAAACCCCAGTTGGCCATGACTTTATGTGAAAGAGTATTTTTTTAGCTTTTCAAAAATATATAGTTTTATATATTTGTTGCAAAAAATAACCGAGATATGGCCAATTTTGTAAAAATTCGATCATCAAAGTTTGCCATGATTTCGTAAACAAGTGATGTTTGCAATTATTAAACAACTAAACGTCATTTCGAAGTAAATTCTAAACAGCCGCTACGTTTTTATCACTTACAAAGTAATATTCTGACATATTAAACTTTTCAAAGAGTTCAAATTTAGCCATGTTCACAATACCACAATAAACAGTTATAAAATACAAAATAATACAGGGATTTGCTTTAAAGTTGAAAAATTTAGATCGAAATGACGTTTAGTCGTTTTCGACGTTAGTGAAGTGAACAGTCAGTTTTTTCGATTTCCACGGCACTTTATTTACTTCAATAACGATTAGAAGAAAAAATTACGAATATCTCGAAATGTATGAGTTTTGGGTATAGGACAGACTTAACAAAAAATGAAGCTCTCTTAAAGACGAATTCGATGACATAAGAAAATACAGGAGTTTGCGCATTTGAAAAAATTGAGTTACGAGCTTTTGAAAATCATGAAAGTTGCCATCCTTTTATGCGTGATTCAAACTTTTTTGTATCGAGCGAATAGAGCAATGTTTTCTGCATGTTCCTACCAAATTACAACTCTGTACTTCGAAAAAAAACTTCAGGAGATTTTTTTAAATAAAGACTTAAATCCTTGAAAATTTTTAAAAATTGTTTTTTTTTAGTTACAACGCCGCATAAAAACCTGTAGTATTTTATATTGATGCAAAGCTAAAATATAGGCGGTCAAAAATATTAAATACAAAATGGGGTGTTGTATTTGATATATAAAAGTTGCTATTAGTTCCAGAGAGGTCACTCACCCTGTATATTTGAAAATATTTTTATCGTGTTCGGAAGAAAAAACTGCTAATATAGCGTTTGAATTTGAATCAACTTCCTATCTCAAATCGTTTAGCCACAATCGACCGATGCCGTACTAGTGACTCACCATTCCTACCATATACTAAATAATATAAGAATTATTGTCAAGTTTAGAAGAGGCACCTATCGTTGCTTTAATTAAAGAATTTTTGCTGTCGATTCGTTTCATATTTAGGTTTATTAAAGTTTTTTAACGAAATATTAGTCAAATAATTTAGTAAGATTTAAGATTTTGCAATGTATAATTATATTTATCTAAATTTATGTTACTTGAATGTGGCTATGAGTTATGAGTTGTATACAGTGTGGCTGGTTTTTCATTGTCCAGCTTATATCTGCTGAAATATTAATGTTACCAAAAAAAGTTAAATGAGAAACTTATTAAACAAAAGCTGGTCTACAAAATGGTGCTAAAAATTTTGTTCCATAGCCTACCTGTTTTTCGGAAAAATATCCAACTTTTGTTTTTTAAATAGAACACCCTGTATATTTTTACAGAATCACATTCTAAATCAATTTCTCTTTACAATGATATTATCATAAGTACCATTTTGCTTTTAAATTATGCTCAATATTTCAAAAAAAGAGAATTATTATAGTCGGCTGTGGAAACAGCACAGCATATCAACTTTTTCATTATTTGTATAGTACATTTTTCTTAATTATAATTACACTTATTTCTGTCTGATTTGGCAAGTGTTTGCTAATGTAAACAAATTTGACAGGTATTTGCAATAAACAAAACAATATCACAGCCGACTTTAATAATTCCTTTTTTGAAATATTGTGCATAATTTAAAAGCAAAATGGTACTTATGATATATCATTGTAAAGAGAAATTGATTTAGAATGTGATTCTGTAAAAATATACAGGGTGTTCTATTTAAAAAACAAAAGTTGGATATTTTTCCAAAAAACTGGTAGGCTATGGAATAAAATTTTTAGCACAATTTTGTAGATCAGCTTTTGTTTAATAAGTTTCTCATTTAACTTTTTTTGGTAACTTTAATATTTCAGCAGATATAAGCTGGACAATGAAAAATCAGCCACACTGTATAGTTTTTTTTTTTATCGCCATTAAATATTACATCAATGTCGTCAACAACTTTTTGCTTATTTATTTTGGTTTTTGCTGTACTTGTACAATTAATTATGATTTTGAAATGTGGTAAACAAAAACTAATTAGGTGTTGTTTATTCCCAAAATTGTGGATTTAAAAACTAACTTAATACAGCTTTTGTGTTACCATTTTTTAATAGTTTTTATTTAACTTTTAATATAAATGTTTAAATGGTTTACAAAATGTTGTATTTCTATTTATCTAAAAAAATATAATTTGAAGAAGTTTTTGTATGTAGGAAAAAACAATTTTCGTACACCTTCCTGATTTTCCAGTATGAGGTAATTTTTAAATAAAAATTTTAATTAGCTTTACTGTTAGCAAACGAGAGATCATAACATAATCTTTCACTACCTAGGTAAAAAAATAGTTTGTATTTTAGCTGTTTAAAAGTAATTTTTAGGTATTAGACTTCGGGTGATCTACGGATTTTCTCATGTCATATTGTTAACATAAACAGATTTCCTCATTTAAATCAAACTTTGAACTTAACCAATGAACATACGCTGCCTTATACAGTAGCACCTCACAATAACGGCTACTGGCTTAACGACGTTTCGAAATAACGGCGCTCTTAAATCTCCGACCGCGAAGTAGTGGCATCCTCAAACTAAAAATATTTGTGTTTAAAATTTTATATTTCTATGTATTTCTTTTTCAGTTGTAAATCATGTACAGGGTGGGCAAATTTCGATGTTTTAATAGGAAATCTCGGTAACTATAAGAGGTATCAAAAACGGACCGCGCATCCTCGATCTCTTTTTTCGAGAAAAACTTAATGGTGAAAACAAAAATTGGTTATCGTCCTTTGTTTTCGAGTTATCGCCGATAACTCGATTTTTCGACTTTTCGTTTTATGACTGTATCTCGCTTGTTTATTAAAATAGACGAAAATAATTTTGACGTTCTTCCGGCACTTTTTTGATAGAAATGCAGTGGCGTAAGCAATTTTTCAAAAAAAGACCGAAATTCGAGTTGTGACATAAAGTTGTATTTTTTTAAATAGAACCCATAGATGGCTATGACTTATTTAAATTCCTTATTTTTTTGTCATTCTAAATATATAAGGGTTGATGTATTTATTTTCAAAAATACACAAGTTACGGAGGTTTTTTAGGTTTTTTTTCGTAACCAAAATTATAGTAGGCTGTGAAAACACAAACAAAACAAAGGTGTAAAACCTTTTAAAACTTATTTGGTACAAGATACGAAGGTTTTGTAATTTGTTGTTCTATCAAAAAAGTGCCGGAAGAACGTCAAAATTATTTTCGTCTATTTTAATAAACAAGCGAGATACAGTCATAAAACGAAAAGTCGAAAAATCGGGTTATCGGCGATAACTCGAAAACAAAAGACGACAACCAATTTTTGTTTTCACCATTAACATTTTCTCAAAAAAAGAGATCGAGGATGCGCGGTCCGTTTTTTGATACCTCTTATAGTTACCGAGATTCCCTATTAAAACATCGAAATTCGCCCACCCTGTACTGTACAGGGTGGTCCAAATTCGATTGGATTGCATGGGTATCTCTGTTAATATTTAAGATAGCGAAACAGTTAAATTACCAAAAATGTGCAGTTTTTTGAGACAAACTCAGAACCGTTTTCAAAAATATTCTATCATTTCCGGTTTTCGAGTTATTGAATAAAAAGTGCTTTTTTGTCATATTAATAATGTGTCATATCTCCGTTATTGTTGTAAATATCAAAAATATTTATAGAGACTATTTTTAGATATTTTTATGTTTAAAATCATTATACAAAAAAAAATAATTTTTACGCTCGCCGTTAAAAAGTTATGACACAAAATTACATTTTTTTAAATAGGAACGATAGTGGACTATGATCTATTTAAATTCCCTATTTTTTTCTCATTCCAAATATATAAGGGTCAATGTATTTATTTTTAAAAAATACGCAAGTTATGTTAAAATTGCTGATAAAAAAATGTCCAACCAAACGCAAATCAATGTATGCCAATTTTTTTTTCTTTTAATGGTTCCTGAGGCCATAGGAAGCATGGTACAACATTTTTGTATCAAGATTTTCGACTTAGAATTTTACGAAGAACATCGTCACGTGTAGCGCTTCCGCCAATTTATACACACCCTGTATATATTTAAAGGTAAACAGTAATATAGATTAGTACATAGTACATAGTTCATAGTTTTGCCTGCAGGCACTCGCGAGGCACAAAAAAGCCTTAATTCACTTACCGGCGTTTTTAACTATACGGCGAAGGTCCGGTCCCAATTACGCCGTTATTGCGAGGTGCTACCGTAATTAGCAAATATTTCTACATTACTTTATTATACTTTTGTTTCTTCACAATAATTTTGTCTACATAATATTGCTAAAAATCTCGATTTTTTAAGCCCAAACAAATTCCATTTGCGGATGTAAGAACAGCTTCTGGTACTATCTGCACCTTATGTTCAGGAATGGCTGGAAAGAGTTCATAGTGTCTCAAAATTTTTGATATAATGCTCTTCAATTCTAGCATCGCAAATTTTTGCCCTGAAAGAAAAAAAGAACAATTATAAATGAATCGATTTTTTATTTTTATTAAATTCTTGAGTCACCTAATTACGTGCATAGTGGGACATGATATGTAGTTTTCATATGTGCCATGGCACATTAATATTGTTGGATAAAATTGTGTATTCTGTTTTATAACCTTAAGCATATTGTGGCATAACATTTTAAAGGTCTTGGACTTAATACTTGAAATTACACTTCTGAATGTGTAATAACCAGCAAGTTATCATATACCAACATCCTTGCTTTTACGAACAAAAACCACAAATGAAATTTGTTTATTAAAGTTGTTTAAAAAAACTTAATAAACAAGACACCTGTATATGTCCTTAAAAAATATAAGAATAACGCGCTACAGATTTAACATTATTTTATATCTTACCGATACAATTTCTTGGTCCTGCACTGAAGGGAATGTAAGCAAACGGATGCCTTTTTGATTGATTTTCAGAGGTGAATCTTTCAGGATCAAACCTTTCAGGATCAGGATATACCTTCGGATTTCTATGCATTAAATATACTAAAATTATTATGTTTAGTCCTTTTGGTAGTACACCATCATCTGCAAATATTTTATATTACGCATTCAGTTTAGAAAATGTTTATGTATCTTCTCCAGCGAGGAACATTACTGAAGATTTCAGACAATGAAACAATTATTTGTCAGTACAGAAAAATTAACTCTGTTTCTTTAAACAATTATCTAGGCAAAACCAATCAGGAGTATGATAAAAACTGGTGTTTTACTTATGCCCAGCTCCAAAAACAAACAACAGTGAACGTACAAAATTTCGTATCCTCCCCGACTTTTCTTCCATATAATGGAACTGGAGGGTAAAGACGTAAAGATTCTTTTATCACCATCTCCAAATATTTCATTTCTTGCAAATCATTGTAAAGAGCAGGTCTAGTTTTATCTTTCCCAAATATTTCTCGAAGTTCATTTACTATTTTGTTCTGAAAGCAACATAAAATAGTTATTATTTGTTGTTGAAACAACAAAAGTAATTTACCTGCACATTAAAGTGATTTGCTATACAATATAATGTGAAACTAATTGCTGATGTAGTTGTATCATGGCCCTAGAATAAAAAATCGGAAAATTTAAATTAAATCAGTTCCAAATATAGATAATTAAGATAAAATGTTGTAACAGTTTGTGGCACTATTAGGGATTGCAATCCCGATCAAATTTTACGATCCCGGGATTTCGGGATTGAAGATGTTTCAATCCCGGGATCCCGGGATCCCGGTATTATATATAATGTGAAGTATTTGCTTAAAAACAGAAGCTAAAGCAGTGTATATATTTTTTTTAGAATTACATAACATAAATTTGCTGAAACTGTTAAAAACTTAAACAAAACACAACTTTAATTCACTAATAATTTCAAAAATAGACTGTTTTATAAGTTATAAAAATAAAAGAAATTAGGATGATTATTATATTAGTGCAAAAATGTTTTTAAATTTTGTTATCATACATAAGACATAACATAATTGTAAATAATTATAACACAAAATTGTATTCATATTATTTGAACATTTATTATTTATTCTCTTTTTCTTTTTGAAAATGTGCTCGGAAGAATAGTAGTGCATCTAAAGTATGGTCATTTAGCCTACTTCTTATTTTATTTCCCAAATATGCAGCAGCAGAAAACGCCCTCTCAGGTTCGATGCTTGCTGGTGGAATTGATAACAAATATTGATACACTAATTCTAAGTTATATCCTCGGTTTCCACCATTTTCAAAGAGATTCATTTCTTTTTTTATTGTTGCCATCAAATTAAAAGTTTGTGTTTCTGGTTCAGGGGCCCTCATACTTTTTGATATCTCTTCTTGTAGCTTTTCTTCCAAAGACAAGGGCGTACGAACTTGTGAATGCACATCCATAACATTTTCTTCAACATTTATTTAAATTATCTTTATTTACAACGGTTAGTCTTTCGGTAAGTTTTTTATCTGCTTTCTAATAATGGCATGAGAAGCAATTCCAAAAATTTTACACACATTTGTTTCATCGTTCTCGACATCATATTTCGGATTTTGAAGGTATTTTAATACACCAGATATTTCTTCACGGCGTCTTTGTTCCATTCGAGTTTTTAATGATTGGTTCATTTTATTAGCAAAATGAGATTGTTTTTGAAAAATTTGTTGAAATAAAAATATGAGCACCGCATCTGCAGTACATAAATTGGCGTCTCGTCTACATAAAGCATCTACGGCTAATTTAATTGGCACAAGTACTTCTATTATTTCCGAAATAAGCACAAAATCATTTTCGTTTAAGGAAATAGGATTTTTCAAGTCAATTAAAGCTTTTTGTATACATGTTTTTAAAGCAAGGAAACGTTCCAGCATCGATAAAAGAGAGTTCCATCTTGTTTTGCAATCCAATATAAGCGAAAGTTCCCTACCTTTTTCTGCTCTAACATATTTCTTTAAGATTGTATCATTTTTTGTCGGAGATCGTTTAAAAAGAACAACTACTTTACGAACTTTTTTCACCAATTCATTGATATTTTGGTCATCGAAATTTAAATCCATATTTGTACTACCATCATTTGTTGGAGGAAGGAAATCTAATCCCATTTCCATGTCGATATTTCCTTCGTCCTCGTCATCCTCGTTGTCATCAGAAGTATCTATATCATCAATATCTTGAGATTCCTCCAAAGGTGCTTCGGAATCGGTTATTTGCGTAGAACTTTTTTTATAAAGAACATCACAAACTGCAAGATGAATACCATGGACTAAACACAACTGATGTTCAGCCTCTACAATTTTTCCAACACGAACCATTACATTTGGGCCATCCGTAACAATAGCAACGATGTCTGTATCAATATTCACATTATGCTCATTTAAACGAGTTTTTAATACCTCAATACATTTCTCAGCTGTCATAGACCCATATACACGAATAAGACCCAAATTCCAATGTTTACTAGGGATATGTACATTAATATTCATGTATCTTTTATTTGTTGTAGAGGTCCACTCGTCAAAGCTCAAAGAAAATCGTGTACCCAAAACTTTACCTTGATTAATTTCTTTGGAAATTAACTGTCTAATCTTTAAACTGTAATTCATTACTTGCCTTTTAATAGAGTTTGCTGATTTGGGCAAATTTTCGAAACCGCTAGAAATCAGTAATTGCCTTAAATCTTTTGATGTTATAAATACATTAAAAGTAAGTCCATCTAGGGCTGTCATGCGGGCCAGTGTTTCGTCTGAGGTGGATTTTTTTTTCGGATACAAAGTAATGTGTTATTTTTCGTTTCGTAGGAGGTATATTACTGGTGCTGGCATCATGGTACTCTTGACTCGGACCAGGTAAATTTTGGTCAGCCGAATTCACTTTCAAATTATGCCTAGACAATAAATGCGTATGAAGGCCTTTTGTAGAACCACCCATTGTTTTTAGGATAAATCCACATTTCTTACACTTCGCTGTTTTATTATCCGGGGATTTTAAATAGTGCGACCACACTGATGTTAAGTCTTTGTCTTTCTTATGTAACATATATGATGGGCCCTTTTCAGACATATTTATCAGGGTATCTTTTTAAACGCTATTTTATTATATTAATTTAACTAATTACAAATCAAGAATCAATACTTTCAATAACAATACGCGAAAATGCTTTCGATTCGAAGTGATACACGTAGTTTCGTATACTGACTACTGACGAACAAGACTAGACATAAACAGAGCTCGGCGAGCGGCGACGTAAACGAGCTTAAACTTGCAAAATTGCATCGTTCAACTTATTCACGTTCAGTAGATACCAACTAGGAGCAATTTTTTTTTACAAAATAATGTACTTATAGTTAAATTTTTTAAATCCCGAAAATCCCGGGATTCTACATTTTGAATCCCGGTATTTTCGAGACCAAAAAGCGACCGGCATCCCGAATCCCGGGATTGCAATCCCTAGGCACTATGTAATATCTAAGAGTAATATGCAAGAATGTACAATTTTATATTTTATCCTGTTAGCCTTACCGCAAACATAAACGTATCAACCTCTTCTCTTATGTGCTCATCAGGCATCGGTCGTCCATCTACCTTCATTCTTAACATCAAGTCTAAAAGTGCAAATTTTTTCTTTTCCTCACTTTCTTCGCCTGTCATACTTAGCACTTTTTCGCATTGCTTCTTTCGCTGTTGTATCACTGAATTAGTGTAGCCGTGAAGTACTTTCAAGTAGTCTTGTTGTTTGCGGTTTAAACTTGTAAAGCGACTCAAGGAAGGAAAGTGATGAATTATATTAAGTGATTTAGTGAATATTAATTTGCACATTTCTTTCACACATGCTACATATTTGGAATCTTTACTTTTTTGAGCATTTACAGACGTACCCATCGCAGTTTCTAAAAATATTTTTTATGTTTACTTGCTCATTTTCGTAATAGGATATATTGGCAGTCCATTCAAAAATAACTTTAAGGTGTTTTTATTAAGAAACACACAATCAACTGATTAAAGTATGCGGTATTAGTAAATTGTATTGTATCTTATTTATTTAAATAATAATATTCATACCACAAATGATATCCAGGGTACATAAATTAATGAAAGGATAAATATCTACAGATCCCTTATCAACTTCTTCGTTTAATTTTGCAATTAAAATATTGCCTGGAGACTCGAATGCTTGTACAAACTTTTCCAAAATCTTGAAATGAAAAGTGGGAGTGAATAACTTTCTATGTTTTTTCCATCTTTCGCCTAAAATATAAAACACATTTGCTACCAAATTTTTGCGTTGATCAAAATATTTTTTATTTATTTCCGTGAACCGTTCTTCCTTTATCTTTTTTAATACACCTAAGTGTTCCATTTTGATGTTCTACATTGTAATCAAACAGTTACTAACAAATTGTATTGTATTTGAGTTCAATAACTTCCGATGTTTTAATTATATATCCGTATTATTACTGTATCATAAAAAGTGCCGTTTGCTATTAAGTATAGTGGTGCTTTTTTCGATGCTCAGCTCACCATTGCTATCTTGAAAACGGTAAGAGATACAAGGTCGGTTAAATTAGAGAAAAGTTGCACATTTTTATGGCGATTTAGAATCTGAAAAGAAATCCTGGATATTTTGATTCGTTTTTGATTTATTACAAAAAAACTGAAAACTGTGATTTTAGAAAAATATTATCTTCCCTACCATTGACGCTATTTCATTTAAACTTGGTAACTGTATGTTTTTGACCGTCCTGGGTTTGATGACGTCAACAGAAATTTTCTAAGCCTTCTAGATTTCGTTGCAATAGTCAACTTTTTTGTTTCTTATGGCCGCCATATTGGATTTTTACACCATTAGACAGACAAAAAAATTAGCTTTTCAGATTGGTAACCGACATACCTTTTTTCTTTTAAAAAACTTGTTGAAATATTAAAATTTGTGTAAATAATTCATAAAATCGAGAATGCTCTGAAAAACAATTGAAACTATGATATAAATAAAAGCTACAGAACATTTTATTGGTCTAATGATAACGAAATTAAGATTGTTGGAAACATATTTGGAAGATATGTTAGGCGAATTGCCAATATTAACAATTCAAAATCATCAGTAGTTTCAGCAAGAAGGAGCTGGTCCTCCATCACAACGCCCTCATTGTAAAATGATATTAATTTAGATGTACGCTTTCGAAATTCATGACTTGGTACGTTTGGTCCTGTTCATTGGCCTCCGCGATCGCCATGTTTAACACCTATGAATTACTTTTACATTGATGTTGTTTATGCAACCCTAACGGAAAATATTGAACTTCTTCGCCGTAAAATCAAAAATGCTTTCGACTCTATTTCGAGACAAACTATCCTAAAGGAAGTGGACGAAATGAATTTGAGGACTAACCACTACATCATACATGACGGCGCGCATTTTAAACAATTTAAATAATTATTTATCTGGTGTTTTAAATTTATTGTAATTTCGTTATTTTATTAGACCTATAAAATGTTGTGTCACTTTTATTGATATTATAATTTCAATTGTTTTTCAGAACATTCGTGATTTTATAGATTATTTATACAAATTTTCAAATTTCAACAAGTTTTTTGAAAGAAAAAAGGGTTGTTGGTTACCAATCTGAAAAGCTAATTTTTTTGTCTGTCTGATGGTGTGAAAATCCAATATGGCGGCCATAAGAAATAAAAAAGTTGACTGTCGCAACTTGAAATATAGAAGGCTTAGAAAATTTCTGTTGACGTCATCAAACCCAGGACGGTCAAAAACATAAAGTTACCAAGTTTAAATGAAATAGCGTCAATGGTAGGGAACATAATAATATTTTTCTAAAATCACATTTTTCAGTTTTTTTGTAATAAATCAAAAACGAATCAAAATATCCAGGATTTCTTTTCAGATTCTTAATTGCCATAAAATGTGCAACTTTTCTCTAATTTAACCGACCGTGTATCTCTTACCGTTTCCAAGATAGCAATGGTGAGCATCGAAAAAAGCACCACCCTGTATACATATTAAGACTAAATTCTTACCAGCTGCCAACAACAATCCTGAGCCTAACCATTTTGATAAAAATTTATAACTGTCGGCTTTTTCAATAACAGTGTTGGACTGTAACAAATATTCCACAAATGTTTGATCCGTAATAGATAAACCATAAACCCAAGTACCGACAGACATAAAAAATATGTCACCATATTCTTGGTGGAGTGCTTTTAAGCGGGGAAAAAAATCTGCAAAATCTGTACAAAAATATATAGTATAGCAGTAAAATTCTATATACATCTAGCATATTTAACTAGAAAACAGTTGCTTTATTTTATGCATAATAAAAATCTAAATACAAAATTGTCATAGACTTTTGAATAACGCAGTTATTGAAAAGACTTAAAACAAATAATTTTTGTGTACTATTTTATATTTTTTTACAACAAAAAAATAAAACACCGTTTTAAAACAACTTAATATTTGCTCATCTGCATTTAGTTTGATTTAATATTAGATCAGAGTTTTTCAAAGTGTGGCCCGCGGACCCTTGGGGGTCCCTGAATCCTTCTGAAGGGTTCCCCTGAGCCTTTTTTAATGTTCGAAAATCGTTCACATTATAACAATACAACAATAATATTGTCAACAAAACATTTAATTGGCGTCTTCTGTAAGCTTTTATTGTTGAAAGGGTCCTCAGAATAAAAGGTTTGAGAAAAACTGTATTAGATGTTTCGTCTTATTTGGGCCATCTTCAAGTGTCCTCTAGTATAGTTCTTTGGCATTAATCATAAGGTTTGTACAATTAAATTTTTTTTCACGGAAACGTAAAACCATGGCCGACTTCATTCATAATCCGCTCAGCTGCTTGCTTCGCTACTTATGGGTCATTCTAAACAGATGAATCTTCCTTAGGTGTAAACACATTTTACTGTGGTTACCTTTGTTAATAACAATCATAATCTCAATAGCAACAATGGTAACCACAGTAAAATGTGTTTACACCTAAGGAAGATTCATCTGTTTAGATTGACCCATATGGCCGTCCCAATTCCAAATTTTTCATTGTTGTGAGAAGTCAGAATCAGCCGTCAAAATATTACGTCAGGTGGCGTCCTCAGTGATGTATTTTAAATGTCATTTATGTTCAAAAATGTCATGTTAATACTAATAATGGCAGTTAAATGTCCAAGTTAAGAAAAATTCCTCAATAATGTTTATGAATAGTTATAACAAATATTCTTCATGGCTTAATTCGCAATTTTCACTGAATTTGGGAAAAGTATAAATATTTTTTAGCAAAGCAACAAACCCGTCAAAAAATTATGAGATTGGTAAAGCACATATTTACCTCAGAAAATTTCCCATAAGCGAAGTTGATTGCTGTTGGTTAATTTTACAGGTAAATAATTATTATTCAAGTCCAAAGTTTTATAGAAATATGAGACTAACTATCAATTTAAAAAATATAGTTATTGATATACTTCACAGGGAGCGCCAGTTGACGTACTTTTTTGACGTTTACCTGGGAACGACGTTTATGGTCAATTGGGACGGCCATATAAGTAGCGTAGCGGATTATGAATGAAGTTGGCCATGCGTAAAACACAAAAGCAATTTATTAAAGTACATTGAAATGAGCTTAAAATGTCCCTTTTTTACTTTCGCCATACGTAGTATGAAGAAAGAAAGTATTGTGATCGCGAAAATTTTCGTATTCCAGATTTCGACGGATATAGACGTTTTGAGGTCCCCTGAACCCGTTTTGACTATTTTCGCGATGACGTCCGTGTGAGTGTATGTGCCAGACTTTAAAAATGTACATTTTTTTATAGTAGTTATCGATGGAGTCTTTAAAAGTGTTCTATAAAGTGCGTGCAAATATTTAATTTTTCAGATAATAACTAATATACAGGGTGTTTAAGTTGAAACGACAATCCCAAATTACATGAAAACAGTAAAAGATTAAAAAAATCTGTTCATGTAGGATTGTAGTCCATGTTGGGGTATAAAAAAACCCATATAACTTTTTTTGATAAAATTTAAAATTACGAAATTATTTCAAAAATTCGAAATTTTAAAAATTTTTCTCGAAAACGGCTCCAACAATTGTTTTCAAATTTTAGTGTGTTATAGAGTTTATTTTTCTTAGTAAAATGCTGTTTGTCTCAACTATCTTGATTTTCCAGATTTCAAAAATTCAAAATTTTGAAATTTTTTTTCGAAAACGGCTGCAACAATTTTATTCAAATTTTAGTATGTTATAGAGTTTATTTTTCTAAGTAAAATGCCGTTTGTCTCAACTCTTTTGAAATTTAATTTACAAAATAATTCAAAATTTAAAATTCGAAATTTTGAAAATTTTTCTCGAGAACGGCTCCAACAATTTTTTTCAAATTCTAGTATTTTATTATAGAGTTTATTTTTCTTAGTGAAATGCCGTTTGTCTCAACTATCTTGATTTTCCAGATTACAAAATATTTTCAAAAATTCAAAATTTTGAATTTTTTTTTCGAAAACGGCAGCAAAAATTTTATTCAAATTTTAGTATATTATAGAGTTTATTTTTCTAAGTAAAATGCCGTTTGTCTCAATTATTTTGAAAGTTAATTTACAAAGTTATTCAAAAAATTAAAAATTTTGAAAATTTTTCTTGAAAACGGCTCCAACAATTTTTTTCAAATTTTAGTGCGTTATAGAGTTTATTTTTCTTAGTGAAATGCCGTTTGTCTCAACTCTCTTGAATTTCCGTGAAAAAAGTTATGATTAAATTTTAAAAAAATAAAAACATTTTTTAAGAACGCTGTGATTGTTCATGTTTTATAAACATGTTCATGTTTTATAAACATGTTCATGTTTTATAAACATGCGCATGAAACGTTATTTTGACAGACGCCATTATCGTCATGTTGACAGACGTCATTTACAATAATGAGGGTAATTAGAGCGCCTGGAGCGGCATTTTAAACTTTTTACGCCCACAAATTCACAAATATATATAAATTAATACACACAATGTAATATGGCGAAAGTCATT
Organism: Elmis aenea; assembly: GCA_947652605.1. Taxonomy (NCBI): domain Eukaryota; kingdom Metazoa; phylum Arthropoda; class Insecta; order Coleoptera; family Elmidae; genus Elmis; species Elmis aenea. The sequence goes on along the minus strand of OX393580.1, from coordinate 21,640,764 downwards.
TGGTGGCCACACCAGTTTATTTAGGTTTTGGCTTAGAAAAAAATGTATACAATGTTCTTGTAGCTATGCAGTTTCTTTCAGAATTTTCTGGTCGTTTGTCACCATGTTTTTTTGCTAAGATTAGAAGAGGAATTATGTGAATTCCTCATAATTTAATGTTAAAATTAATATAAACATGAACAGTATGAACTACTTAAAACATATTTCTAACAAAAATTATTCTAAATATTTAATCACACATTTGAAATTTTACCTGTTACTAGGGACTTTAAGACGATTATATTTCCCAAAATTGGTATAGGACGAGGGCCAAAGTATTTGGGTAGTTTCTTTTTAACATTTTGCAATTTTATAAACCACCACGTCAAATAACCAACAAACAAAGATATTAAAAGTATTATGACAGTTTCCATAATTGTGACAAAAAATAAAAACTTATATGACAACTGCTGATAGATAACGAGTGCACTATACTCGTATAGAAATTAATAACTGAAGGTTTAAGTCATCAGATTCATAATCTAAAGCTTATCACTGTTACTTGTTACTTTATTTAGTTAGCTATGATTACATTTTTAAAATAGATTTAAGCGAATAGAATATTTAAGTATTACAACTGATTTGTATCTCTAACAAATTTTAATATATTAGTTAGCAGATACGTTGTGTCCTTGACCTTTTCAACTAATAAGGATAATTTTTGTGTATCAGTTGAACTCTAAAACGACTCGGTTACATGTTCTGTATACATACTTGCACGTTACTGTGCAGTATCTTCTATAAACCTGAGCCATTGATAGACGAATTTAAGTAAGGATGTGATTAGCAACGTGTAGAACATGTTAAAATCATTGTCGTTCTTAATTATGTTCCAACATTTTTGGTATATTTATTTACCACTTTTACGAAGTTAAAGAGGTTTAAATCAGTACTAATTAAAATTATTCAAGAGATTTAAAAACAAATACAAATAGAAATAGGTTTATAATTATGGTATTTATTAAAACAATTTCTTCTTGAAGAAAATCTTGCATAGTTTTACATCTCTCGTCTCTACATAGGTAGATATCGGGTAAATAAGGCAATTTTTATTATGTTAATGTAAGTATATATTTTTTTTGCTGTTAACTTTAACTTAGTACTATTAAAAATCTCTTTTTTTCAAGCCCAAACGAATTCCGTTTGCGGATATTAAGACAGCTTCTGCTACCAACTGCACCTTATGCTCAGGAATGGCTGGGAAGAGTTCGAAGTGTCTCAAAATTTTCGATATTATGCTTTTTAACTCGAGTATGGCGAATTTTTGTCCTAAAAGAAAAACAGATCAGTAATAAACAAGACATTTTTTTTTTAAATCGTTAAACTTTGGATACATTTAAAGAAGGTCAACCATAAGGAAGAACGCAGAACTTAAATTTAGCTTTGTTATCTTAAGAAGTCTTAAAACCAAACATTTTCATGCCTATTGCTGTGATTATTTCATTATTTTGTTTAAGTCGTAGCAAAATTTTATTTTTTATCTTACCTATGCAATTTCTAGGACCTGCACTAAAAGGAATGTAAGAAAATGGACTCCTTTTTGACTGATTTTCAGGGGTGAACCTTTCAGGGTCAAAATTTTCAGGATCAGGATATATTTGAGGATTTCGATGGATTATGTAACAATTTATTATAATATCCAGCCCTTTTGGAAACACACCATCATCTACAAAAAACAAGCACATCATAAATATGTACATACAATTTAGAAAAACCGCCTGTGACTCTTCACTTAAGAGACATTTCCAAAGATTTTACACTATTTTTATCGCATTAGAACAAAGTTTTCTGTTCTAAAATACTGAAATGCGAAATCAAAACAACAGCAACGGTATACTGCTTAATTTTTACCTAAATCTGAAAAATAAAGAGAAGTGAACTTACAAAATATTGTGTCCTCTTCAACATGTCTTCCTAGTATTGGAACTGGAGGGTAAAGACGTAAAGATTATTTTATCACCATCTCTAAATATTTCATTTCCCGCAAATCATTGTAAAGAGCAGGTCTAGCTTTATTTTCCCCAAATATTTCTCCAAGTTCATTTACTATTTTGTTCTGAGTGCAACATAAAATAGTTACTACCTATTGGTTGTTGAAAAAACAAAATAAATTTGCCTGCACATTAAAGTGGTTTGCTATACAATATAATGTGAAACTTATTGCTGATGCAGTTGTATCATGACCCTACAATAAAAATACGGAAAATTAGGACTGAATTTTTTCCAAATTTGTGGTATTATGTAATATCTAGGCAGTTAAAGATCAAATTTAACTCAAGATTGTACAATCTTTATGTTTTATGTTTTATCCTGTTTATTTTTACCGCAAACATGAATGTATCAACCTCTTCTCTTATGTGCTTATCAGGCATCGGTCGTCCATCTACCTTCATCCTTAACATCAATTCTAAAAGTGCAAATTTTTTCTTTTCCTCGGTTTCTTCGCCTGTCATACTTTAGCTCTTTGTCGCATTGCTTCTTTCGCTGTTGTATCACTGAATTGGTGTAGCCGTGAAGTACTTTCAAGTAGTCTTGTTCTTCGCGGTGTAAATTTGTTAGGCGACTCCAAAATGGAAAATGATGAATAAGATTTACCGCTTTTGTTGACAAAGATTTGCACATTTCTTTCACACATGCTACATATTTGGAATCTTTACTTTTTTGAGCATTTACAGACGTACCCATCGCAGTCTCTAAAAGAGATAAAAATTCGAGACACTTAAAACAAGATTTTGTTTATTTAAAAAAAGTTATACAGGGTGCACCACGACCCTGAGATTCTTCGATAGCTCCTTTATTAATGCAAATATCAAAAAATATTTAATACAAATATTGTGCAAACCTATTTTCTACATAACCTTAAATTATTTTCAAATATACAGGGTGTTTCGTTTGAGCGGCACATATAAAAATGTAATTTTTTTAAATAGAACACCCTGTAAATTTTTACATTTTTGGATTTCTCTTAAAATTTACTTTAAAAAATGTAAAAAGTTATATGGGTCTTAAGTCAACCGTTTTCGTAAAATTTACATTTTTATGAAATTTTTGAACGATACAGCACTTTCAATTTTTTTTAACATTAAAGCGGTAATATTTCGTTTAAAAATTAAATTGACAATAGATTAATTAACACTTTGCGCTAGCTACATTTTAAAAATATTATACAGGGTGTTTTTTACGCATGGTAAAACTTGTGAAATTTTAAACATCGATAAGTCATTTTTCTTAAATGCAACACCTTGCATATTTTTATATTTTCTTGTAGAGAATTTAATTGTCTTTCGAAATTATTAAGCATGTCCTCTACCTAAAGTTAATATTTTTCGAGCTATCTCGATTTTTATTAAAATACATTTTTATATGTGCCGCTCAAACGAAACACCCTGTATATTTGAAAATAATTTAAGGTTATGTAGAAAATAGGTTTGCACAATATTTGTATTAAATATTTTTTGATATTTTCATTAATAAAGGAGCTATCGAAGAATCTCAGGGTCGTGGTGCACCCTGTATATAATTAAACTGTATTATGAGAGTTTTTGTGTTTTGGTTTTTACCTATTAGGTACAAGATAACTTGCTTAAAAAAATATTTCCTTATGATAATAAATTGCACTGTCGGGTAACATTATTATCTAATCAACACTTTATTCATAATTATTAAGTGTCCATAAACAAACAATCACGATAACATGAAGAAAAATGTGTCGTTTATTATTAGAATAAACTAAAGCCGGTTTGATTTTTTAACTTAGTAATTAGCGTTTGTTGAATTACTATAAACATAATTGACTCTTACAGTCTTTTTATTTTTTGAATTATTGCATTTCCACAATGAATATTACTTTACAAGAGCAAATTGAAATGGTTTATTCACCATTTCGTGTAGATAAATTAACTATTTAATAAGTAACAATAACACAAACAATTGTTGCAAATAAATAAACAATTTATTCAGAATTTAATTTTTAAATAACACGAAGCTTTATAAAAAAGTTAAATTTTAATCTGAATAACAAAATTTAGTATACTTTTGATACACATAAAAAGCTCAATTGATTAGACAGTTTAGAAATTTCTCTCTGTTTTATATTAATCCTACCACAAATGATATCCAATGTACATAAATTAATATAAGGGTAGATATCAATGGATCCCTCATCAACTTGTTTGTTTAATTTTTGGGAACAAGTTTACTTTAACGGACTTTGTCAGAAATTGATAAAATTAAGTGGACTAATAAAACTGGACGTCCTGAGCTCAAATCTGTTAAAATTATTTGGCGCTCTCAATTACTTAGCGTAAAAATTCATTATAAAAGTTCCGTTTGACAGTTAGGTTAGGTTTTTTAATTCGAATTTTCTCATGTTAGGATGGCTAAATTGTCTGTGTAAAGTGTACAAATATGATTATAAGGCATACATGAAACTATATTTGTATTGATTTTGTGTTAAAATAAGCTAAAAATAACGTAAATCTTATAACATACCCAAACTCACAACTGTCATTTTTTGCCGTCTTGAACTACTATTTTCACCTTTCTTGACCTTTCTGAGTCGTAAGGTGGACTCATATAGATCTATAAGGATCAGATCAGTTTCAGTTGGAACTAAAATTTTAATTTTAAGCGACCGTAAATTTATTTTTTTAACTTTTAACGTATGATTCGATTATCACTTTCATTAAAGCAACATCTATCACTTCAGTTTTTACCCAATAATCAACTGTGTGTACGCGCGCGTGTGTATGTTCCAGACGTTAAAATTGAAAATTTTTGACATAAGTTGTCGATAGAGAGATTATATTACAAAGTGCGTGCGTTTATTTATTTTTTTAAATATGTATTAACTAATAAACAAGGTGTTTAAGCTGTAACGGTAATCCTAAATTACATACAAACCTTAATAGATAAAAATATTTTGTTTATGTAGGATTGTAGTTTATGCTAAGGTCTATAAAAAACCTTTAATAACTTTTCGAAAAAATTTAAAAATACGAAATTATTTAAAAAGTTTTGAAAATTTTTCTCGAAAGCTGCTTTAACTAAAATTTATAAATTTAAGTATGTTTAGAGTATATTTTTTTTAATGAAATGCCGTCTGATTACGTCATTGTTATGTATCTTACTTTAACAAATAATACATAAACGTGATTTAACATAACTTTATTCTGCTTGTCACATACTCTGTACATTTTACCTAGTGTCTACGACACCTTACACGACCTATAATCTGACCCTCTGATAAAAGAAAACACAATGCCGATGAAATAGTGTTGCGCACAGCGGCACGTCATCTAATTTTAGCGTTCCCCATTAATCAGCTTTAAAAAAAAAACTCTTACCGACCTCTAACCTGACCCTCTGATGACAGTTAACAGAATGCCGATGGAATGGTGTTGCGCACAGCTGCACGTCATCTTATATTAGCGTTCCCCATTATTCAGCCTTAAAAAAAAAACTTACCGACCTCTAACCTGACCCCCTGATGACAGTAAACAGAATGCCGATGAAATAGTGTTGCGCACAGCTGTACGTCATCTTATTTTAGCGTTCCCCATTATTCAGCTTTAAAAAAAAACTCTTACCGACCTCTAACCTCACCCTCTGATGAAAGTAAACAGAATGCCGATGGAATGGTGTTGCGCACAGCTGCACGTCATCTTATTTTAGCGTTCCCCATTATTTAGCTTTAAAAACAAACTCTTACCGAACTCTAACCTGACCCTCTGATGAAAGTAAACAGAATGCCGATGGAATGGTATTGCGCACAGCTGCACATCATCTTATTTTAGCGTTCCCCATTATTCAGCTTTAAAAAAAACTCTTACCGACCTCTAACCTGACCCTCTGATGAAAGTAAACATAATTCCGATGGAATGGTGTTGCGCACAGCTGCACGTCATCTTATTTTAGCGTTCCCCATTATTCAGCTTTAAAAAAAAACTCTTACCGACCTCTAACCTGAGCATCTGATGAAAGTAAACAGAATGTCGATGGAATGGTGTTGCGCACAGATGCACGTCATCTTATTTTAGCGTTCCCCATTATTCAGCTTTAAAAAAAAACTCTTACCGACCTCTAACCTGCCCTTCTGATGAAAGTAAACAGAATGCCGATGGAATGGTGTTGCGCACAGATGCACGTCATCTTATTTTAGCGTTCTCCGTTATTCAGCTTTAAAAAAAAAACTCTTACCGACCTCTAACCTCACCCTCTGATGAAAGTAAACAGAATGCCGATGGAATGGTGTTGCGCACAGCTGCACGTCATCTTATTTTAGCGTTCCCCATTATTTAGCTTTAAAAAAAAACTCTTACCGACCTCTAACCTGACCCTCTGATGAAAGTAAACAGAATGCCGATGGAATGGTGTTGCACACAGCTGCACGTCATCTTATTTTAGCGTTCCCCATTATTTAGCTTTAAAAAAAAACTCTTACCGACCTCTAACCTCACCCTCTGATGAAAGTAAACAGAATGCCGATGGAATGGTGTTGCGCACAGCTGCACGTCATCTTATTTTAGCGTTCCCCATTATTTAGCTTTAAATAAAAACTCTTACCGACCTCTAACCTCACCCTCTGATGAAAGTAAACAGAATGCCGATGGAATGGTGTTGCGCACAGCTGCACGTCATCTTATTTTAGCGTTCCCCATTATTTAGCTTTAAAAAAAAACTCTTACCGACCTCTAACCTCACCCTCTGATGAAAGTAAACAGAATGCCGATGGAATGGTGTTGCGCACAGCTGCACGTCATCTTATTTTAGCGTTCCCCATTATTTAGCTTTAAAAAAAAACTCTTACCGACCTCTAACCTCACCCTCTGATGAAAGTAAACAGAATGCCGATGGAATGGTGTTGCGCACAGCTGCACGTCATCTTATTTTAGCGTTCCCCATTATTTAGCTTAAAAAAAAAACTCTTACCGACCTCTAACCTCACCCTCTGATGAAAGTAAACAGAATGCCGATGGAATGGTGTTGCGCACAGCTGCACGTCATCTTATTTTAGCGTTCCCCATTATTTAGCTTTAAAAAAAAACTCTTACCGACCTCTAACCTGACCCTCTGATGAAAGTAAACAGAATGCCGATGGAATGGTGTTGCACACAGCTGCACGTCATCTTATTTTAGCGTTCCCCATTATTTAGCTTTAAAAAAAAACTCTTACCGACCTCTAACCTCACCCTCTGATGAAAGTAAACAGAATGCCGATGGAATGGTGTTGCGCACAGCTGCACATCATCTTATTTTAGCGTTCCCCATTATTCAGCTTTAAAAAAAAAACCGTTACCGACCTCTTACCTGACCCTCTGATGAAAGTAAACATAATTCCGATGGAATGGTGTTGCGCACAGCTGCACGTCATCTTATTTTAGCGTTCCCCATTATTCAGCTTTAAAAAAAAACTCTTACCGACCTCTAACCTGAGCATCTGATGAAAGTAAACAGAATGTCGATGGAATGGTGTTGCGCACAGATGCACGTCATCTTATTTTAGCGTTCCCCATTATTCAGCTTTAAAAAAAAACTCTTACCGACCTCTAACCTGCCCTTCTGATGAAAGTAAACAGAATGCCGATGGAATGGTGTTGCGCACAGATGCACGTCATCTTATTTTAGCGTTCTCCATTATTCAGCTTTAAAAAAAACTCTTACCGACCTCTAACCTCACCCTCTGATGAAAGTAAACAGAATGCCGATGGAATGGTGTTGCGCACAGCTGCACGTCATCTTATTTTAGCGTTCCCCATTATTTAGCTTTAAAAAAAAACTCTTACCGACCTCTAACCTGACCCTCTGATGAAAGTAAACAGAATGCCGATGGAATGGTGTTGCACACAGCTGCACGTCATCTTATTTTAGCGTTCCCCATTATTTAGCTTTAAAAAAAAACTCTTACCGACCTCTAACCTCACCCTCTGATGAAAGTAAACAGAATGCCGATGGAATGGTGTTGCGCACAGCTGCACGTCATCTTATTTTAGCGTTCCCCATTATTTAGCTTTAAATAAAAACTCTTACCGACCTCTAACCTGACCCTCTGATGAAATTAAACAGAATGCCGATGGAATGGTGTTGCGCACAGCTGCACATCATCTTATTTTAGCGTTCCCCATTATTTAGCTTTAAAAAAAAACTCTTACCGACCTCTAACCTGACCCTCTAATGAAATTAAACAGAATGCCGATGGAATGGTGTTGCGCACAGCTGCACATCATCTTATTTTAGCGTTCCCCATTATTCAGCTTTAAAAAAAAAACCGTTACCGACCTCTAACCTGACCCTTTGATGAAAGTAAACAGAATGCCGATGGAATGGTGTTGCGCACAGCTGCACGTCATCTTATTTTAGCGTTCCCCATTATTTAGCTTTAAAAAAAAACTCTTACCGACCTCTAACCTGCCCTTCTGATGAAAGTAATCAGAATGCCGATGGAATGGTGTTGCGCACAGATGCACGTCATCTTATTTTAGCGTTCTCCATTATTCAGCTTTAAAAAAAAACTCTTACCGACCTCTAACCTCACCCTCTGATGAAAGTAAACAGAATGCCGATGGAATGGTGTTGCGCACAGCTGCACGTCATCTTATTTTAGCGTTCCCCATTATTTAGCTTTAAAAAAAAACTCTTACCGACCTCTAACCTCACCCTCTGATGAAAGTAAACAGAATGCCGATGGAATGGTGTTGCGCACAGCTGCACGTCATCTTATTTTAGCGTTCCCCATTATTTAGCTTTAAAAAAAAACTCTTACCGACCTCTAACCTCACCCTCTGATGAAAGTAAACAGAATGCCGATGGAATGGTGTTGCGCACAGCTGCACGTCATCTTATTTTAGCGTTCCCCATTATTTAGCTTAAAAAAAAAACTCTTACCGACCTCTAACCTCACCCTCTGATGAAAGTAAACAGAATGCCGATGGAATGGTGTTGCGCACAGCTGCACGTCATCTTATTTTAGCGTTCCCCATTATTTAGCTTTAAAAAAAAACTCTTACCGACCTCTAACCTGACCCTCTGATGAAAGTAAACAGAATGCCGATGGAATGGTGTTGCACACAGCTGCACGTCATCTTATTTTAGCGTTCCCCATTATTTAGCTTTAAAAAAAAACTCTTACCGACCTCTAACCTCACCCTCTGATGAAAGTAAACAGAATGCCGATGGAATGGTGTTGCGCACAGCTGCACATCATCTTATTTTAGCGTTCCCCATTATTCAGCTTTAAAAAAAAAACCGTTACCGACCTCTAACCTGACCCTCTGATGAAAGTAAACATAATTCCGATGGAATGGTGTTGCGCACAGCTGCACGTCATCTTATTTTAGCGTTCCCCATTATTCAGCTTTAAAAAAAAACTCTTACCGACCTCTAACCTGAGCATCTGATGAAAGTAAACAGAATGTCGATGGAATGGTGTTGCGCACAGATGCACGTCATCTTATTTTAGCGTTCCCCATTATTCAGCTTTAAAAAAAAACTCTTACCGACCTCTAACCTGCCCTTCTGATGAAAGTAAACAGAATGCCGATGGAATGGTGTTGCGCACAGATGCACGTCATCTTATTTTAGCGTTCTCCATTATTCAGCTTTAAAAAAAACTCTTACCGACCTCTAACCTCACCCTCTGATGAAAGTAAACAGAATGCCGATGGAATGGTGTTGCGCACAGCTGCACGTCATCTTATTTTAGCGTTCCCCATTATTTAGCTTTAAAAAAAAACTCTTACCGACCTCTAACCTGACCCTCTGATGAAAGTAAACAGAATGCCGATGGAATGGTGTTGCACACAGCTGCACGTCATCTTATTTTAGCGTTCCCCATTATTTAGCTTTAAAAAAAAACTCTTACCGACCTCTAACCTCACCCTCTGATGAAAGTAAACAGAATGCCGATGGAATGGTGTTGCGCACAGCTGCACGTCATCTTATTTTAGCGTTCCCCATTATTTAGCTTTAAATAAAAACTCTTACCGACCTCTAACCTGACCCTCTGATGAAATTAAACAGAATGCCGATGGAATGGTGTTGCGCACAGCTGCACATCATCTTATTTTAGCGTTCCCCATTATTTAGCTTTAAAAAAAAACTCTTACCGACCTCTAACCTGACCCTCTAATGAAATTAAACAGAATGCCGATGGAATGGTGTTGCGCACAGCTGCACATCATCTTATTTTAGCGTTCCCCATTATTCAGCTTTAAAAAAAAAACCGTTACCGACCTCTAACCTGACCCTTTGATGAAAGTAAACAGAATGCCGATGGAATGGTGTTGCGCACAGCTGCACGTCATCTTATTTTAGCGTTCCCCATTATTTAGCTTTAAAAAAAAACTCTTACCGACCTCTAACCTGCCCTTCTGATGAAAGTAATCAGAATGCCGATGGAATGGTGTTGCGCACAGATGCACGTCATCTTATTTTAGCGTTCTCCATTATTCAGCTTTAAAAAAAAACTCTTACCGACCTCTAACCTCACCCTCTGATGAAAGTAAACAGAATGCCGATGGAATGGTGTTGCGCACAGCTGCACGTCATCTTATTTTAGCGTTCCCCATTATTTAGCTTTAAAAAAAAACTCTTACCGACCTTAACCTGCCCTTCTGATGAAAGTAAACAGAATGCCGATGGAATGGTGTTGCGCACAGATGCACGTCATCTTATTGTAGCGTTCTCCATTATTCAGCTTTAAAAAAAAACTCTTACCGACCTCTAACCTCACCCTCTGATGAAAGTAAACATAATTCCGATGGAATGGTGTTACGCACAGCTGCACGTCATCCTATTTTAGCGTTCCCGATTATTCAGCTTTAAAAAAAAACTCTTACCGACCTCTAACCTGCCCTTCTGATGAAAGTAAACAGAATGCCGATGGAATGGTGTTGCGCACAGATGCACGTCATCTTATTTTAGCGTTCTCCATTATTCAGCTTTAAAAAAAAACTCTTACCGACCTCTAACCTCACCCTCTGATGAAATTAAACAGAATGCTGATGGAATGTTGTTGCGCACAGCTGCACGTCATCTTATTTTAGCGTTCCCCATTATTTAGCTTTAAAAAAAAACTCTTACCGACCTCTAACCTGACCCTCTGATGAAATTAAACAGAATGCCGATGGAATGGTGTTGCGCACAGCTGCACATCATCTTATTTTAGCGTTCCCCATTATTTAGCTTTAAAAAAAACTCTTACCGACCTCTAACCTGACCCTCTGATGAAATTAAACAGAATGCCGATGGAATGGTGTTGCGCACAGCTGCACATCATCTTATTTTAGCGTTCCCCATTATTCAGCTTTAAAAAAAAAAACGTTACCGACCTCTAACCTGACCCTCTGATGAAAGTAAACATAATTCCGATGGAATGGTGTTGCGCACAGCTGCACGTCATCTTATTTTAGCGTTCCCCATTATTCAGCTTTAAAAAAAAACTCTTACCGACCTCTAACCTGACCCTCTGATGAAAGTACAGAATTCCGATGGAATAGTGTTGCGCACAGCTGCACGTCTCTTATTTTAGCGCACCCCATTATTCAGCTTAAAAAGAAAAAACTTTTACTGACCTCTAACCTGACCCTCTGACGAAAATAAACAGAATATCGATGGAATAGTGTTGCGCACGTCATCTTATTCGTAACTTGTTTCGTTTTAGTGTTCCCCTTTATTCAGCTTTTAAAAAAAAACTTTTACCGACCTCTAACCTTATCCTCTGACTAAAATAAACAGAACGTTAATAGAATAGTGTTGCGCATGTCATTTTATTCTTAACTGGTTTTATTTTAGCGTTCTCCATTATTCAGCTTTCAAAAAATCTTTTACCGACCTCTAACCTGAGCCTCTGACGAAAGTAAACACACCGCCTATGAAATTGTGTTGCCCATTACCAAATAACATATTGTAGTTACTGCTTTTCCATTGCCCACATTTTGACTGAAAATTATTTATTGTAACTAAATTTTTTTATTTTATTGCGAAGATATAACTTCACAGTTGGTTATTGGGCAAAAACTGATGTGTTAGATCTTCCTTTAGTTATCGTGATAATCAAATAATGTTAATCTACCGGCATTATTAACTACCACTACCAAATTAAAAGTAAATGGAAAAAAATTATGGTCGCTTAAAATTGAAATACTGAAACTAATCTAATCCTTATAGATCTTATTATTCCATCGGCATTCTGTTTACTTTCGTCAGAGGTCAGAGGGTGAGCTTAGAGGTTGGTTAGAGTTTGTTTTTAACGCAGATTAATGGGGAATGCTTTAAAATAAAACAAATTTGAAATAAGATGATGTGCAGCTGTACACTATTTAATTTTTAAACTAATGTGGCCACCAAATTTCGTTCGCCATAAATATATTGTAATTATCTTCGTAATTAACCTCATTTTATTAAATGACGTCTGTGAAAATGACGTTTCATGAGTGTGGTTTTTCAAAGAAATTCAAGAGAGTCGAATAAGGTTAATCAACCAGCATTGTTAACTACCACTCTCAAATTACAAGTTATTTGTTAAAAAAATAAATTTACGGTCGCTTAAAATTAAAATTTTAGTTCCAACTGAAACTGATCTGATCCTTATAGATCTATATGAGTCCACCTTACGACTCAGAAAGGTCAAGAAAGGTGAAAATAGTAGTTCAAGACGGCAAAAAATGACAGTTGTGAGTTTGGGTATGTTATAAGATTTACGTTATTTTTAGCTTATTTTAACACAAAATCAATACAAATATAGTTTCATGTATGCCTTATAATCATATTTGTACACTTTACACAGACAATTTAGCCATCCTAACATGAGAAAATTCGAATTAAAAAACCTAACCTAACTGTCAAACGGAACTTTTATAATGAATTTTTACGCTAAGTAATTGAGAGCGCCAAATAATTTTAACAGATTTGAGCTCAGGACGTCCAGTTTTATTAGTCCACTTAATTTTATCAGTTTCTGACAAAGTCCGTTAAAGTAAACTTAAGCCAATTTTTGAATTAGTATATTCTCTAGAGATTCGAATGATTGTATAAACTTCTCCAATATTTTAAAATGAAAAGTAGGAGTAAGTAAATAACTTTCTGTGTTTTCTCCATCTATCACCTGAAAGTTAAAAAGAAAGCGTATAAAGCATAATAAAAAAATTAAAACAGCTACAAAGTATGTCGTGTTATTTCTACTTACTAGAAAAAAATTAAAAACAATTCCCACCTGCTGCTAGCAACAGTCCAGAGCCCAACCAGTTCCACAAAAATTTGTAATTGTCGGATTTTGCAATTATGGTATTAGATTGTAATATATATTCCACAAATTTTTGATTTGTTACTGCTAAACCATAAACCCAAGTACCGACGGAAAAGAAAAATATTTCGCCCCATTTTTTGTGCAATTTAACACTCAAAAGCAAAACTTCTGTAAGATAAGTATCAACATAAAAGTAAACATTTTTCATGTAATAAAACTGTCCTTAAGTTATTGATGTACATATTTTTTTTATTAATAATACTTTTTGAGGTATATCCAATTTCACATTTCACAAACTGACACAAAAGCACAAACATTCACATTAAGTTTCTTATGCACACTACACATTGTAGAATCTTGGACTAAAAAGCATTCTAACAACTTCTTCAAGCATAACGCTTTGTAACACTGATCATATGCCCAGTTTTTATTGATACCTGCGTTCCATGGGATGCCACTTGTAAAATATTTCCCAAAATTGGTAAAGGACGAGGCCCACTGTACTTGGGAATTTTCCTCTTAATATATTGCAATTTTATATCCCACCACGTCAAATAACCAACGAGCAAGAAAGAAATGAGAATTAAAACAATCGACATTGTTAAAGACAAAAATATTGACAGTTCTTGAAACAACTGCTAGAAATAGATGTTACTTATTCGAGTACAACAAAGTTAAAATGTTATGGAATGTACTTAATTAATAATCAATAGTTTTAGAGGCAACTATTAGAATTGCATAATTAATATTTCAACATAAGCTGATAAGATTAAATTATATCTTCTAAAATTAACAAATTAATTATTAATTTAGATGGCGTTACATTTACATTGTTTAAAAGAAATTTTATGTCATTCATTAAAAATTGGTATAAGTATAAACACTGTCTGTGCGTATTTTTAAGGCTATAATCGAAATTTTTTATCAAAAAACAAATAGCTTAAATTTACTTTGATTTTATGTTTTAATTTTTAATTGATTTGGTCGTGTGTTGTGATGTTAATTTCGTCATATTTTTTAGTTTGTCGGAATTGTACATTGCTGTGTGTAATTTTTTCTTATTATTGTGCCGCGGACTTTTTTAAAAACGTTTTTAAGCATGTTTTAAATTCGCAATGATTCTGTTGTATTTGTTAAAGGTTTTTTATTTTATATGTTAAAAGCTTGTATAAGATAAATTATTTTTTATTATGTTCATACGCCGATAACAATATTTTCAACTTTTATTCAAGTAACTTTTTTTGTTTTTTCTTATTGTTTTAACTGAATACTATTGTCAATCTGTCTTTTTCAAGCCCAAACGAATTCCGTTTGCGGATATTAAGACAGCTTCTGCTACCAACTGCACCTTATGCTCAGGAATGGCTGGGAAGAGTTCGAAGTGTCTCAAAATTTTCGATATAATGCTCTTCAGTTCTAGCATTGCAAATTTTTGTCCTGAAAGAAATAAACATCAATGTTATAAAATTTTTTTTACAATTTCTTCAGATCTGGTTACATTTAAAGAGGGCCAACAATAAGGAAGAACTCAGAACTTTGATTTGGCTTTGTAATTTTAAGAAGTCATAGAATCACATACTTGAAAATACGCCCGTGTTTAAACATTCTGCAGCTAAAAAAGTTACTCAATAAAAGCTATGCAATTATTATATAACTTCTGTAAATTTTCTGTATATGGAATTTAAAGGTATTAGTCCGTGGTGAGCTGCCAAAATTTCAACAAAAAGAAAGGTGGACACTTAGACGAGACTGTCTTGTGATCAATTCAGCTCGCAGCAAGAAAACAAAATTACAACTGGTTCCAAAATATTTCGATTTTTCTTTAAAAATTGCAAGAATTTTTGTCTTTAGACTTGTCCATTTTTCATGAAAAGCTTTCGATCATAATTTGAACCATCTGAGTGATAAAAATCATTAGTTATGGTGTATATAAAGTGTCTATGAAGTTTTACGACTATTGCTCTGATAATTCCAAAAATGTTTTGACAACCAACATAACAATTTTATTTTTCATCTTACCTATGCAATTTCTAGGACCCGCACTGAAAGAAATGTAAGTAAATGGACTTCTTTTCGACTGATTATCAAAGGTGAATCTTTCAGGATCAAATTTGTCAGGATCAGGATATATTTTAGGATTTCGCTGGACTAAGTACGAATTTATCATTATAGTCAGTCCTTTTGGTAAGACCCCGTCATCTGTAAAAAAAAAGCAGGATATAGTGACAAAATGTGAAAGATATCAACTGATAACTTACAAAATTGTGTGTCCTCTTCAACTTCTCTTCCAAATAATGGAACTGGAGGGTAAAGACGTAAAGATTCTTTTATCACCATCTCCAAATATTTCATTTCTTGCAAATCTTTGTAAAGAGCAGGTCTAGTTTTGTCTTCTCCAAACACTTTTCGAAGTTCGTTTACTATTTTGTTCTAAGTGCAACATAAATTAGAATTTTTTGTTTACAAAATTTGTGTACAAAATTAATTTACCTGTACTTCAAAGTGATTTGCTATACAATATAATGTGAAACTAATTGCTGATGAAATCGTATCACGACCCTACAATTAAAAAATGTAAAATTAAATTTGAGAATTCCAAAGATAATTTAAAAAAAGTACTAGCCTTTTGTTCTATGTAATATTTAGTATTTAGGCAGTATAAAATCAAATTCTATTTAAGAATTTCCTTACCGCAAACATGAATTTATCAACTTCTTCCCTTATGTGGTCGTCAGCCATCGGTCGTCCATCTATCTTCATCCTTAACATCAAGTCTAAAAGTGCAAATCTTTTCTTTTCCTCGGTTTCTTCGCCTGTCATACTTAGCTCTTTCTCGCATTGCTTCTTTCGCTGTTGTATCACTGAATTGGTGTAGCCGTGAAGTACTTTTAAAGACTCCTGTTCTTTGCGGTGTAAACTTGTTAGGCGACTCAAAAATGGAAAATGATGTATTATATTTACTGATTTTATTGATATTAATTTGCACATTTCTTTCACACAGGCTACATATTTGAGTTCTCTATTTTTTTGAGCGTTTACAGACGTACCCATTGCAGTATCTAAACATTTTAGTTTATTAAGACAAGGTAAGGTTTATATTTTCCAATAAATATCCATATCGATATTTTAATGTATCGATATTGTCACACTAATATTTTATACAGGGTGAGTCACGACGGACGCCACGGAGTTGTATGGCGAAACGGCATATATTCTCCAACTTCTGTCGCAATTAGATTGTGTGTCAATAAGGGCTACATTTTAAAAATATTTTCAAACATACAGGGTGCTCCAAAAAATAGTGGCATATCAAAGTTATACTTTTTCTTATGAAACACCCTATATATTTTTACATTTTTGTATTCCTCTTTAAATTTACTTCAAAAAATATTAAAGGTTATATGGGTCTAAAGTCAACCGTTTTCGTGAAAATTGTATTTTCATGAAAATACAGTACTTTCAAAAATTTTCAACATTTAAAAAATTTGAAAAGTCTGAAGATATTCGCTTGGAGATTAGACTGACAATATATTATGTAAGACTTTGCACTACCTACATTTTTAAAATATTGTACAGGGCGTTTTTTATGCTTGGTCAAACTTGAACAAATTTAAACATCGATAACTTCTTTTTTTTTTAACACAACACCCTATATTTTTCTACACAGTCTTATACAAAATTTAATTATCTTTCGAAAACATGAAGGCTGCTTTTCACCTAAAATTGATATTTTCCGAGATACCGCGATTTTGTTGTTAATTATTCGGGTAAAGTAATATTTTTAAGTAGGCTATGAAGGCAGACAGCGGTAATTTGAAACAATTGAAAGAAAAAAACAAGAAACTTATAATTTTACTTTTTGCCTACACATTTTTGACATTTTTTTATAATGAAGTTGTAGTTTTACCATACTTACGTTTAAATAGAGGTTTCTTAAAACTATTTATGCATTTATATATTGGACCAGTGTTATAAGATAATTACTAAATCCTATAAACTATTTTTTTTGTATGTTTACAATACGACACTTGGTTTTACCGGAAACGGTACCAAGCATGTTTTTTTTAAATGTAAAATTAGACAAGTTAGTATTAATGATTTTTTTATCAGCGTCTATTTCGCGTACCTAATACATTATTAATCGGTTTTTAGGACTTGTGGCCCTGATAAGAAATCCCCATTCAAACGAAAAATTGTAAAATTAGAACTTTCTTATAAAAAAAATATTAAAAATGTGTAGGCAAACGATAAAATTATAGGTTTCCTGTTTTTTTCTTTCAATTGTTGAAATTACCGCTGTCTACCTTCATAGCCTACTTAAAAACATCACTTTGCCTGAATAATTACAATAAAATCGCGATATCTCGGAAAATATCAGTTTTAGGTGAAAAACAGCCTTAATGTTTTTGAAAGATAATTAAATTTTGTATAAGTCTGTGTAAAAATATACAGGGTGTTATATTTAAGAGAAATAAGTTATCGATGTTTAAAATTTCACGAGTTTGACCAAGCGTAAAAAGCGCTCTGTGATTCTGTATACTATTTTAAAAAAGTAGGTGGTACAAAGTGTTAATTAATCTATTGCCAATCTAATTTCCAAGCGATTTTTTTCAGACTTTTTAAAGTTTGTAAATGTTGAACATTTTTGAAAGTGCTGCATTTTCATGGAAAAGCAATTTTCACGAAAACGGTTGACTTTAGACCCATATAACCTTTAACATTTTTTGAAGTAAATTTAAAGAGGAATCCAAAAATGTAAAAATATATAGGGTGTTCGATAAGCAAAAGCATAACTTTGATATGCCACTATTTTTTGGAGCACCCTGTATGTTTGAAAATATTTTTAAAATGTAGCTTTTATTGACTTACATAATCTAATCGTGACAAGTTTGAAAATATATACCGTTTCACCATAAAACTCCGCGGCGTCCGTCGTGACTCACCCTGTATATATTTAATAATGTAAATTTGTTATTGTAAACCCATTTCGTAAACTCCGTTTATTAGGTTACATGTTACACTATGCAGAGTCAGCTCTATTTACAATAATTTGTTATAACTGTGTCACAGCAAGCAAATAGAGCTGGTCATCAAGTAGGGCCTTATGTGTTTCCTTGTTATACGTCAAAGTGTTTTAGTTGACTCGGGGTAATTATGGATAGAAATAGTCTTCCCAAATTATAGGAAGAGAGTCAAGAGTCAACAGTCAACAGTCAACAGTAGAGTCGGTCGTAGAGCAACCGGCTGAGCTGGCTGTAATTACCCTGGGTCCAGCGAGTCACCATTCCGTAAGATCTGTTTGTCAATGTGTTCATCTGGTTCTTATAATAAATCTGCTCAATTTCATAGTAATCAATTAGCTTCATTATGAATCCCGAGCTACCGATCAAGTGCTCAGTGTATTTAAGGTTTAGGCCTTAAATCCTTTGTGACAATATATTCGGATTTTCGTTATAAAAATTTAAATACACTCTAAAATTTTAACAAACACTTACTTGATAATACTTATAATTAGTTTACAAATTTCTTTATGTGTACTTTATTGTTTTACCTATATTGCTCTTACCGCAAATTATATCCAATGTACATAAATTAATAAAAGGGTAGATATCAATGGAGCCTGTATCAACTTCCTTGTTTAATTTTTCAATAAGTATATTAGCTGGAGAATCGAATGATTGTGTGAAATTTTCCAATATTTTAAAATGAAAAGCTGGAGTAAATAACTTTCTATGTTTTCTCCATGTATCACCTGAAATTAAAAAGAAGCTTATGGGACACAGATATTTTTAAATTTTAGTGCCATTACTGTGAATTTTGATTTGCTACAGCAATAAAATCAAATGTTGTACTCAAATATAAAAAATGGAAGCCTCCATTTTTGAAAATTTAATTAAATAAACCAAGAGCAAATTGCAGGATTCGAAGAAAACCATGAAGATAAATTATGTAGGACTATAAGATACTTATTTTTATGAAATAAATGTAATTAAAAATCACTCATTTTCTCTTGTCTCAATTTACAACTGGCGAAGAAATGACAGTCTCAAAATTGGTCTGGCATTTCTTTGATAGTCAAATTTAAGCGATTTTTATTCAAGCTTATTTATTTTAATATAATAGGATACAAAAGCTAAACAAATTATATCGTCTAATATTTACTTAATGACTGAAAATTAAAATTTAATAATAATTCTTACCTCCTGCTAACAACAATCCAGAACCCAACCAATTCCACAAAAATTTGTAATTGTCGGATTTTGCAATTATGGTATTAGATTGTAATATGTATTCCACAAACTTTTGATCTATAACTGATAACCCATAAAGCCAAGTACCGATGGAAACAAAAAATATATCGCCCCATTTTTTGTGCAGTTCAATAGACACAGGCAATAGCTCTGCAAAATAGGTTATTATCACAATCTTAAAAAAAATTAAATAATAAAAATATCGCTAAGTTATTGACATTGCTGTTCTCCAAAATAAATATATACAGGGTGTCCCAGATTACATTTCCAACATGGGGATTTCGCTTATTATAAGAGATATAGGTTTGTTTAAATTAGACGAATTATTCCTTAGTATGAGAGGAGCCACAATCAATTTTTAAAAGCACAAAATTCCTCGTGCTTCAGATGTTATAGTAAAAAATATGAAAATGTCGAATTTCTTTTTTCTCTCATAACTTTTTTGTCTTAATCTTTGAAACAATTTTATTTGTACTTTCTTAAGGCACTTTTTAATGGAGAATGTAACTCTTATTTTAGATTTTTTTGAACGCCTACCATTTTTGAGATATTATTCCTAGTTTCCTTTTTTCTTATGGGCCGCAAAGTTGGCTATGGAATAGTTAAATGTGCTTTTTTTCCTCTTTAAAATGAGATATTACTTGTTACATTTATTTTTATAAATAAGTCACAAAATCAAAAAAAATCGTATTCTACCCATCACTTATCAAGCTATCTATGAAAATAAAAACGAAAAACAACTAATTAAATGTGAAATGACAGTTACTATTTGTCTGCGCTATCATTTATTGGAATTTTATATTATTGTTGTTATAATAATGGCTACATTTAAAAATATCGAAAAATTTGACTTGTTGAGATGCTATATTCTTTACCACAAAACTGTGTACAAGCTGAGCGAATATACTTAGAGCTCTATATGTCTATATCCCGAGAAAAGGCAACGAAGGGTGCGTAATTACAGAAATTTGGAAATAAATTTAAAAGAATATGATTTTTTCGAGAAACCAACCAAAAATCCAAAAGAAATCAATAATTAATTAGAATTATCTATTTTACACAGTTTCTATTGCAAAGAATGTAGCATTTCAACATGTAAAATTTTTAATTAGTTGTAAATGTGCTTATAATTATATGATATATTTATATAATAGCAAATTTGCTACAAAGACTATCGAAATACACAACAATACTATAAAATTCTAATAAATGATACCACACAAATAGTAACTATCATTTGACTTTTAATTAGTTGTTTTTTGTTTTTATTTTCATAGATAGCTTGATAAGTGATGGGTAAAATACGATTTTTTTTTTTATTTTGTGAGTTATTTATAAAAATAGATATAGCAAGTAGTATCTCATTTGAAAGAGAAAAAAGCACATTTAACTATTCCATAGCCAACTTCGCTGCCCATAAGAAAAAAGGAAACTAGGGATAATATGTCGAAAATGGTAGGTGTTAAAAAAATCTAAAATAACAGTAACATTCTCCATTAAAAAGTGCCTTAAGAAAGTACAAATAAAATTGTTTTAACGATTAAGACAAATAAGTTATGAGAGAAAAAAGAAATTCGACATTTTCATATTTTTTGAAGCACGAAGAATTTTGTTCTTTTAAAAATTGATTGTGGCTCTTCTCATACTAAGGAATAATTCATCTAATTTAAACAAACCTATATCTCTTAAAATAAGCGAGATCCCCATGCTGGAAATGTAATCTGGGACACCTTGTATATATACGTATAATATGAATACTTTTCGAGAAGTATAATAAATTGGTACATCCACACAAACATTCACATTAAGAAATAATTGCTTATGCACACTAAACATTGTAGATTCTTGAACTAAAATGCATTCTTATAAAACTTCTTCCAACTTACATTTTTGTTCTAATTGTAACTACATGCACATTTTTTATTAGTACCTGTTCCAGGGCGTGCCAATTGCACCGTGTTTCCCAAAATTGGTAAAGGACGAGGCCCACTGTACTTGGGAATTTTCCTCTTAATATATTGCAGTTTTATATACCACCACGTCAAATAACCAACGAGCAAGAAAGAAAGGAGAATTAAAACAATCGACATTGTTAAACACAAAAATAACGGCAGTTATTGCGTAAACTATTAGAATTAGATGTTACTTCGCGTACAAAAAAGTTAAAATGTTATAAAATACTAAAACGCACTTTATTAAGTGAGGTATTTATGGCCTCCAAAAATATCAATTGTTTGATTGATATACTAACAGTTCGCCAAGAACTTTGTACTTTATATTTGAGTCCTTTATCATTTTTTTTTGTTATTGTTTTTTTAAGCTCGTGATCTGTTGTTGTGGTTGGACCATTCGACGTTGTTGGATCGTAGTTCACCAGTCACTAGAGGGTTTAAACAGTAACAAAATAAAACACAACAATTGTTTAATTGACGTTTATTTACTGCCATTAGTTGCTAGCATTCTCATGCTCGACAGTTTTGTTATTGTTGTGATTAAACGGAGTGTAACTGCTCCGTTGCATTGGTAATAATATCTTTTAAGTAGTCATCAGTAATTTTTGGTAGTGAAACATTCAACCCACAGCGATTACTCGCCAAGAAGACCAGCGGGGCAAGGAAATTTCTTGGACTGCAGCTCCCGGCGCAATACGCCGGAAAGAACCCTCAAAAAAAGGAAAAGTAAAAATTTTATGTGTAGGACAACAAATCCAAGCTCAAGCACAAGGAAGACTTGTAGTCGAGGTTCGGATAAACATCGTGTGTTCCGCTTGCGCGGCAGACTGCTATTGCCCCCTCTTCAGTCGTTAGAGATACAAGGTAGAAGGATAGTGGGTAAGGATGTGAAAAGTCAAGGATGAGGAAGGACAGGTACTGCCACAGCATTTGCCTTAACTGCAGAGGAAACCACCTAAAACCTCTACAATGACAGTCGGCCCTGGGATTCGAACCCGTGAGCTCCCGATTGCCGTGTCCGGAACATTCTTCGCTCACAAATCTTAGCCTCCACAATTCTTCGCCTCCACTTTTCTTCGCCCACAATTCTTCGCCTCCACAATTCTTCGCCCACAATTCTTCGCCCACAATTCTTCGCCCACAATTCTTCGCCCACAATTCTTCGCCAACAGAATTCTTCGCGCCACAATTCTTCGCCGCCACAATTTTTCGCTGCATACAAGCATATAACAAACTTTGTTTGTAAATGTGATTGTTTTTATTTATAACGTATTTTTTACAGATTATTTTTACATTAGCCTATAGTTGTAAAACATCAGTTATTAAGTTCATTCTCAATTTGTTATATCTGTTATAATTGTGATGAACATAAAAAATAATAACTACTCAATAAATGTGTTGCTTTCGTGTGGAACTTTAAAAAAAAAAGAAATATTTTGTATATCAAAAGATGTTTTATTTCATGTTTCTGTTTTTGAACCATTTTTTTAAAATAAATTCGTATGTAGACGTATCACAAAAATGTTATAGCAAATTAGTTATCACAAATTGATACTATTCTAGGAAAATAAAATTAACCCTACACCCTGTCATTAACAAACGTATTTCTGCAAATTTTGGTACATACATAGGTATTGGTACAGGGTACAGCTATTATCAGACGCAAATTAAGTAATAATTTCTTCTATAGGTTTATTTCATCGTCCTGCCAACTTTCACTGGCCTATCAAAAAAAAAAAAAAAAACAGAAAAAGAGAATCAATCGCTGATTATTTGTTTTACTTTAATATCACCAAAATATTTGTTAATTTAATTTTTATTCATCCTATAATAACATAAACAAGATTAAAAATCACAACATACGATATTTATGTAGCAATTTTTAAACATAATATTAAAAGAAGAAGTATTAATATACAAGAAACAACTTTAGGCTAATGTAAAATAATCTGTAAACTTACATCTATCTATATAAAAATGAATGTATGTTTGTATGTATGTCCTTTATGCATTCCTATACCATTCATCCGATCCTGACCAAATTTGGCACAGACAATCTATAAGACCATGGGAAAAAGATAGGCTCTATAGAAATTTCCAAAAGTTCCAAAAATTCTCAAAAGATCCAAAATTCACAAAAGTTTCAAAATTCTCAATAAATACAAAAATTCTCAATAAATACAAAAATTAAGAATTTTCAAAAGGTCAAAAACGTCCACAGGGCGCGAGCGCGAGTAGTCTGTGATTGATAAAAAATTCACCGAGCGAAGCCGAGTAACTACGCTAGTTATAAATAAAAACAATCACATTTACAAATAAAATTTGTGTTATTATGCTTGTATGCGTCGAAAAATTGTGGCGGCGAAGAATTGTGGCGGCGAAGAATTGTGAAAGCGAAGAATTGTGGGTGAAGAATTGTGGGCGAAGGATGTTCCTAGACCCCCCGATTGCAAGTTAGGTTGTTGACACAACCAGCCACCGAGCTCAGTCCTCTTACTTTCGCGAGTTTCGGTTTTTATACACCTTTTCAAAATCCTCCCGGCAGATTTGTCACTTTGCGCATTTCCCGCGTATGAGGCGTTTATTTTAATATTTGCCCTTTTCTTATTGATTATTAACTCGAGACAAATTGTGACGTATGCAGCATGGTATCTTTACTTTTTTGCGATTCGTTAATTATCTCCTACTCAAATTTAGGTACCATATTAGCACTCCTTTCTATCCCTACTTTAAAATAATATCTGGCATTCGATTTCTCTTATTCAGAAGTAATTATGAAAATAGACTATGTTAACCAGGGCTACGGAGTCGGTAAAAAAAAATCGACTGCGACTCCTGGTAATTTTAGTAGTTCGACCCGACTCCGACAAAATTAAAAAATAAAACATTTTATGGTGTAATATAAAAAAGAAAAATAAATATAAAGAAATTATTCCAAATTTCAGTTTAAATTTTGCGGCAAAGGACCACCTCGCAATTTTTTGTTGTACTCGGAGTCGGTACATGTTTTCCACTGACCAGAAACTCCTTCTAAACTGCGACTCCGTATTTACAGCTTACATATTTAAAAATGGAAAAAGCACAAGAACTATAGCGGTCGAATTTTTTTAGGATAAGGCTATTTATACATACAGTATGAGTAGTGTGTATTTGTCTTTTCAACAGCAGTTTAGGGTGTCCCAAAAGTGACTATCAACTTTGTTGAATTTTATGTAACCGTGGAGGGATTTAGTCGTGATTTTCTTGAACCGTGGAGGGATTTAGGCGCAATAATTTGTTCAAGATCTGCGATGAGAGTTAGGCGGGGCGTGACGTAGTGCTTTGTGTGTGTGTGTGTGTGTGTCGTGGGGCTGGTCGGGGCGTGCGTGTGGGGCGGGGGCGGGGGCGGGGGCGGGGGTCGGATTAAAACGAAAGTATAATTTTAAAAATTGCTTTATTATTTATATCTATTTACAATATTTTGTAAGGTATTATTATGATTAACTTAAGTATCTATTATAAAATAATTTGTAAATTACAAACGATGAAATGTACAATAAATTCATAACGTCTATGCCGATATAAAAGGGTAAAGATGAAATCGTGTGCTGCTGCTGCTGTTGATCCGACGGCGTAGATGTATTATTCTGCGTGTGTGGAGGAGGATGAGGAGGAACATCACCAACTTTTTCGTGCGACGAGCTGCTCTTAAGAAGAAGAAGTTCTTTGTGCAGTAATGAAGTTTTTGCTGCGATTGTCGTATAATTTAATATGTGCGTCCATGGCGAGTCATGATAACTTTGGTTGGCGTGCAAATATCTTAATTTGTATTTGATAATGCTGTTATCGCCTGCAGAAATATTGGCAGCATAAAAAATGGGAATACCATTATGAATGTTCGGATCCAGCTCGGTCCACTCGGCTGGCCAATTTTCTTGTTCGTTGAAGCAGACAAACGCTTTGTACAGTCCAGGCGCTCGGTATATTATAAAATTGTCTCCTATTATGGAGGCGAGGATGAGAACAGATGCTCTCAACAAGAACATTTTTGTCAGATTAAGATATACTATTAGAATACATGGTTTTTATTCAAACTTAATGTAGGTCATTAACATATTGTTAACAAAGCGAATATTGTATGCGCTCTTAGGCGATTAACATGGAATAGGTTTGCTTCATGGATTTAAGATTTATGTATTCGGGTAGAGATCGGGTAGAGAGCGCAGATTCGTACTCTCCATTGCTGAATATTCTTTCGTTTCCAATTTCGCGATATTCATAACACTCGATTGACAGCGAGCGTTGCGAATAATTTGAATCGTAAGTACAGCGAACGGGTATTACTACGTCTTCATCGTATTCAAGTTTAAAATGTCTATAAAAATTGTGTTCGCTTTCGATGATGCCGCCAATTTCCATCTCTCTATCGATTAGATGTCGTCTGAAGTCTTCGATGGCCTCTTCGCCGGTAACTAAATGCGGAGTTTCCGAAGAGGAGAATAGTTCGTCCGTTTCTAACGCCTTCGTCGTCGTCGGTGTTGATATATTTGAACTTGACGACGTTTCATCGTCGGGTTGCACAAAGTTGGCAGGTTCGAGCGTCGGCAAAGATTTACTAGGCGTTAGCAGTTTAAACGATAAATTAATCTGAACTGTTTGATTGCTCGGTAATTGAACATTAAATTTCGTTCGACTAATATGATCTGGCTCCAGTAGGTTTATTGGAATTGGTGAACCGATTGCTCCTCGTCGAATAATGAGAGGTAAAATAAGAAGAATAAAATAAATACTCTTCATGTTAATGCTGCTGCTATCTGCTGATCGGATTTATTCGCTTTGCTGTCGGCACTTTCGCGGTACAAGATGCTGGCTGTATACGCGCGGGTTCGGACTAGTTTTTTGTCGACGCCTGAATTCGCTTTTATAAGATTAATCGTGCGCGCGCGCGCGCTTGTGGGGACTGATAAGGAATAATACGACGATAAAAACATCCGAATGATTCATTTATAAAATTGCGTTTTTATTAATCCAAGAATTGTGTGCGTCAGAAAAGCCTAACCATCTGACGTATACTTTATTTCTGCTTTTTTTTAAAACTTTTTGAACGAGGTAAACATTAGGATGCTTGGTCTTTAACAGTTCGTGCTCGTAAAAACAGCCTCGAATTTCATTGTCTTGATAGTCTTTGAGAATGTATGTGACAGGATTTGTATTTTTGAACGTTTTAATCGTAAAAATTTCCGTCGTCCAGTTGGGCGTGTAACCCTTCTCGAAAAGATGTTTATATTTGCTTATGCGGACCTTTTCTCCGACTTTGAATTTGGGCAATGGAAGCGTTTTGATTTTGCTATAGACAGTGTTTAATAATTTTTTCTCGTTTGTCGAATTTACATCGCACGGGCGCATTTTGATGGTCGTATGAACTGTGCTATTGTATTTTTTGACGAGATCTCGAACGATATTGGTCCATTTGTAATTTCCATTCAGACTAAATTGTTTCCACATTAGGCCCTTCAGTGTCCGGTTGAAACGTTCGACGATCGATGCTTTTAAGGTTGTGAATGTCGAATAATGGTTGATGACATGTTTTTTCATTAAATTTCCGAAATGAACATTATAAAATTCTTTACCGTCGTCTGTTTGTAGATGTTTAGGCGATTGTTTTATTAAAATTTGCTTCATTGCGTTCGTCACTTCGGGTCCTGATTTGGTTTTGATCGGTAGAGCCCATGCAAATTTGGTGAAAGCATCAATAACTGTCAGCAAATATCGGAATCCATTATTTTCGGACGAGTATTCGCCCATTTCGACTAAATCTGCTTGCCAAAGATCGTTAATACCTTTTAGAATAACTGTACGACGTTTAAAGTTACGACGCGCCGGTTTGTGCAATTCATTTACTAGCTGTTGTTTGCTCATTCTATTTTCATTCTTTTGTTTGTTGAAGGCGTATTTGTTGCCGCTGCTGATGGCCGCACACTACTCGATGATATCGATTGCGAGTTTAAGTTTTGTGTCGATGTCGAAGCAGCAGCAGCGACGGGGTTTTGCGCAACTTTTGTCACTTTCATATCGACTTCATGATATTGTTTTTCCAACTTTTTTATTGCTGTTTCAAGCTTTTTAATTGACTCGAAAGTGTTCATGATCTTTTGTCTCAATTCGTTTTTAATGGGATTCAAAGACTGAGTAAATTTCTGATCGAAATAGGATTTCGTATCGGTTTTAACGAGTTTTGAACTTTGAGTAATTTGCTCATCGACATAAAATTTGTTAGTTGCGTCGGAATTTTCGGTGGGTTTACGTAGATTGCAAATGCGCTTATGTTTTATATCTACGTTACCGTCTACACTTAAAACGAACCCGGCTCGTTGTTGTTGGTGTTTTGTTGTTGTTGCCGCCAGAGAACGTCCGAATTTGTCGATGCCCATTTCGATAATGTTAAAAGTAAAACAAAAGCGCTGATTTTATACGATAATTTTAGCCTCTCGTAATTCTTCGATGATGCTGATAATTTCGTTATTGTGATTATTGTGTCCGGCTTGTTGCGATGCGAATAAAAGTTTAAGTCTGTCGACTAGTTCATTGGGATCGTCCCAATATACGTAGTCGGTTTTATTTGTTGAAAACTCCATCAGCCCTGAGCCGGTGTGAATGCTTTTCGAAATATTTTTAATTAATTTATACTTAAAACTTTTATTGCCGGCAATCTGTTGTGTTTCGTCATAATTGCGATGCATCACATTACTTGCCCTAACGATTTCTAAATAATCAGAAATCTCGCGGTTATTGCAAAGTTGGAGATTCGGCTCTTTAAAAAAGATTAACAGTTTCAAGCCGTCTGTTAGCTTGTAGACCTTGTCGTTAATAAAGATATTTTGATTGTCCATTTCGAAAGGAGAATTGCCAATTTTCCAAACTTCATCATCGGCGCTGAAGTAAGGACCGTACTTATTATCAAAATCTGCGTTACTTATGTCGAGCAATCGTATAGATCTGTCTGTCGATGACTCGCCTACTAATGAAGCTTCTGGCGATTCTTCTTCGGGGCTAGAATCGACAATAGACTCTGCGGGAATTATTGATGGAGTGCCGATGCTCGACGACGGCATACTCGTCGTGTTTACTGCTCGTTCGTAACTCGATTTGGACTTCTTTTTTCTTTTCGATGGCGATGGCAATTCGGGCTCATCTATAAACGTGATCGCTCCAGATTTACCGCTATTTTTTCTCGTTAATTGTTTTAAAGGCGACGTAATCGGCTGCAAGATTTCTTCCCAACGAGCCGTACTCTCTAACCGACCAGATTTCAGCATTTTATATTTTTTTCGAATTATGTTTCGTGCAATAATAAGATCCTCGACTACTTTTTCTTTCATCGTGACAGCTTGCAATCATCGGCTACTACGAACAGCTTATGAAGAGGTTATGAACAGACTGCGAACAGGCTCGATCAGCTTTCGAACAGCTTCGATCAGCTCCTGATAACAGCTTTGATCTGTTTTGAACAGCTTTGATCAGCTCCCGATACCGCCTTATAACAGACTATGAACAGGCTCGATCAGCTTTCGAACAGCTTCGATCAGCTCCTGATAACAGCTTTGATCGGCGGCGGCGGCGGCGGCAGCGGTTCCCGATAATCTAATGAGTCGAGCGATTGGTGTCGGCTTTATTTATAATAAAATAAACGTATCGAATCCTTTCCGATATCGGCCGTTTTCTATCGAGCAATCTTTGTTGATGACCAAGAAATCGTATTTTTCCTTCCAACATTTCGAGCACATTTCGTGAAATTGTTCTAGTCGCATGTCCGTATTGACGTGATCCTCGTATATATGTTTTAAATTTAAATTATCTTGCTTAAAAATAATTAATAAATTCGCATTATCGCGCACCAATTGTTTCGGAATATGGCTGTATGTTTGGCATAAGTAAAAGCTGTCGATTTCTTTATGGCGTCCTCTGCAAAAGTAGGATCTTATATGATCCTGCTTTTCGCACGCAATGTCGTCAAAAATAAATATCGAATTTTGTTTCGCCTCCTCGAGCGGCAGAACGGCATTGTGTTCGGAAAAGGTATGATATCCTATTTGCCTTATATCGGAAAACAATGTTTGCAGATATTCGTATTTAGGCTGATATAAAGATTTCGAATATATGTAAATATTTTCAAACTTTAAACCGTTGGGATGTTTAACTAAAGCTATTACTACGTTCGTCTTACCGCAACTAGAGGGACCTACAATTATCGCGCGAATACTGTTCGGCAATAATTTACTATGTTTGAAATGTTGTGTTGTTTGATCATCGTTTTGAATAACGTCGATATTTTTGATGGTTAATTTATCGTGTTGATCGATCAACCGCATTTTATCGACTAAATAAAAAATATATATGTGCGACTATTTAAAATGAGTCAGCAGTACATGTAAAACAATGGTCTCGATAACAACAACAACATCTCTATAAAATGATTGAGCATAGAAAACCTTCGATCAAATGTAAGTCGACCGTTCGAGGTAAAGGTTTACTCAACAGGGCGATAAATAATTTGCCCTTCGAGTTGCACCTCCCAGGCGGCTATCAATATTGCGGTCCCGGCACGAAATTAAAAAAACGTCTGGCTAGAGGCGATCCAGGTATAAATCCTTTGGATCGTGCATGCAAAGAGCACGATATCGCGTATTCTAAATCTAGAGATACGTCCGCAAGGAATCAGGCCGATCTTCGGTTGGCCGAAAGAGCTTGGGAGAGAGTCAAAGATAGCGACGCGAAATTTGGAGAACGGACGAATGCGTGGTTCGTGACAAACATTATGAAAGGAAAAGCGAAACTGGGAATGGGTGCGAGAGCTAATAAATCCAAGAAAAAAAATGTTAAAACGCTACGTGCTGCGATGACGAGGAGTAGTAGGAGGAGTAGTAGGAGGAGTCGTAGTCGTCGTCGTCGGACTGTTGTAAAATCCAAGAAAACTAAAAACATTCAAAGCGCTATTAAGTTAGCGCTAGCAGCGGCAAGAAATAATGCGAAAAATAAACTAATCAAACTTCCGAAGACGGCAGCAGCACGGGTGATACC
Source organism: Elmis aenea (assembly GCA_947652605.1). NCBI lineage: Eukaryota > Metazoa > Arthropoda > Insecta > Coleoptera > Elmidae > Elmis > Elmis aenea. The sequence goes on along the minus strand of OX393580.1, from coordinate 21,610,222 downwards.
GATTCCGAAAGTAGGTGGGGTGTTACCTCTCCTGCCAATATTCGCCGGTTTATCTGCAATTGGAACCTTATCTGGCGGCGCGGCAGGTATTGCGAAAGCTGTTAGCGATATAAAAACGGCGCGAAAACAATTGTCCGAAAGCGAACGACACAACAAAAAAATGGAGACAATTGCTATGGGCAAAGGACTATTTCTTAAACCGTATCGAAAAGGACTCGGTCTTTATTTAAAGCCAAAAAACTTTTAAATATGCTACCGACGACGACGACGACGACGACAAGAAGCCGACCACTCGACGAGCTAGATTTATATAAGTTCGCAAAATATATTCCCAACTTTAGAGGCGTGTTTATGCTGGATACTCTGCCGTCCGAGCCTCGCCATACGGAATGCGGAATTGTGAATCTGGATACGTCGAACGGTCCGGGCACCCATTGGATAGCATACACTAAAAGAGGTGCGCGCGCAATATATTTCGACAGCTATGGAAACTTGAAGCCGCCCCGACAGATCGTCCGCTATCTAGGAAAGAACATAAAGTATAATTATAATAGATATCAACCGAATGATTCTGTAATATGCGGGCATTTATGTTTAAATTTTTTATTTACATGTGCTGTATAAATAAAGGATTCCATATGCATATCGTTTAGTTTTATTATAACCTTTACCATGGCTAGAATATTAAATTTCTCTGGAAAACAATCCACTTTGTATGCGAATTATTTTCCGCCAATAGAATTAAATTCTGACTATGAGTGCGGTTTAGTTAGTCTATACACATATAATTCTATATCCAATATCCTTAAAAGGAATAACTTGTTTCATATTGGAAATGAAATAATTGAAATACCGGAAGGGGCGTATGAAATTGACGATATAGAAGAGTACATTAGAAGCGCGCTGAAAAGAATGCAATCACCGCCTACAGTTACGATTCGCGCCAACACTAACACACTCAAGACGGAAATCAAAACGACGCATCCAGTTTACTTTGACAAGGAGCGATCGATTGGAGAAGTTTTAGGCTTTAGCAAACGTGTAATTCAACCAAACCAAATTGTCGCGTCTGATTTGCCTGTCAACATAAACCAAGTTAATTCTATCCGCGTCGAATGCAGCATAACTACGGGCTCGTATATGAACGATAGGCCTGTTCATACAATTCACGAATTCGCACCTGATGTTTTACCGGGATATAAAATAAATGAAGTGCCAAAGAATATAATCTACCTACCCGTAAACACCAAGTCCATAAGTTCAATTATTATCAATTTGGTCGATCAGGACGGCAAATTGATCGATTTTCGCGAAGAAACTATCACATTAAGACTGCACTTAAAACCGAGCAGTAAGGCTGACGAGGGGCACCTATAAAACACGGATGCTCTGGGAATATCGTCTTATGAGGTGCGCGGACATCGAAGAAATAAGATCTTAGTTTGAGATATTTTATTTTTTTTTTTAAAAATGCTAATTTTTAATGACGGCAACAGCATAAATAAAAGTGTTCGAGCGTCCATTGCAAACGTTAGTTGTGCGGCTGATTTGAAAGGATCAACAACAACAACAACACCGACAGCAACTTCTGCAACGAAACGGTCTATTATTGTCTTAACCGAACAAAATAAACAATTCTTAAAGTCTTTGGGATTAACTCTAACAATACAATGAGTAATAACTTGTTAGACATATCGGCAATACCCCGATTTGATGAGTCGATAAAAAAGAAGACGTTCGGTCATTATTTACCGTATACAGAGTCCTTCAATACCAGCGATACGATTCGAATTGCCGTTCAAAGTCAAGATTTAATTCTGCTTCCGAGCGAGAGTTTTCTATATATCGACGGCACTCTGTTAAAACAAGATGGCACCTTTCCAGAGCCCGCCGACCCTGAACAGCTGCATTTCAATAATAATTGCGTGGCTTTTATGTTCGAAGACATACGTTATGAGCTAAATGCTGTTGAAATTGATCGTACTCGGAACCTGGGCATCACCACCTCATTAAAAAATTACATTTCATTCGACCAAGACGAGAGCTCGACACAATTTAACGCCGGATGGAAAATCGAAAACAACGGACTCATAAACCTGGATAAAGGAATTTTTAATTTCTGCGTGCCTCTGAAATTGTTCTTGGGTTTTGCCGAAGACTATAACAAGATAATTCCCAACTGCAGACACGAATTAATTTTAACAAGAGCAAGAACGAATAATAACAGCGTTTTTACGGCAATTGCGGATTATAAACTTGACATTACGAAAATCGTATGGAAGATGCCTCAATTTGTGCTAAACGACGCTGCACGTCTCAATCTGTATCAGACAATTCAGAGTGCGAGACCCGTACAAATAAGTTTTCGAAGTTGGGATCTGTACGAATATCCCAACATTCCCAAAAGCACTCACAACGTTTGGCGTGTAAAAACTAGCAATCAATTGGAAAAGCCTAGATTTGTTATTTTCGCCTTACAGACAAATAAGCTGAACAACTCGAAAAAGAATCCTAGTAAATTTAATCACTGCCAGCTTACCAGCGTGCAAGTGCACTTAAATTCGGAGACATATCCTCAGGACAAACAAAATATCTCTTATCCGGAGAACCGTTTCGCTCTGATATACGAAATGTATGCCAGATTTAAACGTTCCTACTATGGATCGACACACAAATTGTGGCCTCTGTTGACCGCAGCAAATTTCAAAGATGTCGCACCCATTGTCGTGATTGACTGCTCGCATCAGAACGAAGACACCAAAAGCGGTCCCGTCGACGTGACGATCGAATTTGAAAACGCCGCTGGATCCATCGCGGACAACACTTCGGCATTTTGTCTGCTGCTTCACGATCGATTAATCGAGTATTCGCCATTAACAGGAGACACAAGAAAACTAGTGTGAAAATAATCTAATATCAATTTATTGTAAAAGTAATGTATTAATGTAAAAAAAAAAAAAAAATAAATAAAAAACAATTTAATGCGTATAATATAGTGTTTTATTTGCACAGTAATAATCCCCTATACAATGTCACAATTCTAAAATATTTCAATCGTATGGATACATTATCAAGCGATCCAAATGAACCTTCCCCGTAGTATGCTCCAAGTGCTGCCACTGCTTGACAATCCAATCGGTGATATGCGAAAACCATACGCATAACGGATCCTCTATTACGCTCTCGAAGTACTTCATCTTGTACACTATAGACGGATCGTGATCGTTAATCTCGCTGATGGCGAAAATTACCAAAATGTGCACTTGGGTATGCTCGGCCATCCTCGTCGCTTTAACCAATTCGTTAAACACTTGCTCCAGGAATAGGTAATTCGAGTCGTAATTATCATCAGATCGGCATATATTGCCGATATTGACTATCGCATGATCAGCGTAATCGCATTCATTTTCGATATTGTTCGACGACGACGTCGAAGTCATTATAATGATGATTTTCTAAGAGCGCTACTTGCCAACAACAACAACACGTCTATGTTTAGTCGAGCGCTCGGACAAAATAGATCGAAATGGCGTAGTGTTTGCGATTATATTATGACGACGTCATGCTTAAGTATTTTAAATAAAAGACAATTTAATCAATACATATATTGTTTTATTTGCAATTTATCATATCCTACTAATACTACAATGTGTTATTACAATTCAATATGTTTTATTCGGTATTTATTATCTTGTAATGACGCCATGCATACGTCGAAACCCCATCATCTTTTATATACCTCTTATCGTCTAAATAGCTCAACGATATTTTATTTATCCGCTGTGTGTAAATGTTATGAATTTTAGATCTAAACACTAGCATATTACTATAGAAAATTTTTTTTTTATACAAACAATCTCTATAATCGTTCAGACACAATCCGTCTACTGCTGTTTTCTTTATGCCTTTAGCTTTTTTAATTTCTTTAACGCCGACCACATCTATGGAGTACATTTTCGATCTTAAACCGACGAATTCCTTCATGATGCGTCCATTATTCTCATCTTTCATGAGACCGACCTTTTTTTTATTTACAAGCGGGATATTATACGGATTATCGATCGAAAAATCCGATGTATCGAAGCGATCATTTATATCGTCTTTTATATCGGCGTAAAAATCTTCCGTTTTAATTGTATAAATAAACGAGTCGGTGTCCATGTAATTTAGAATTATATTATCGCCAAATTTTGGCTTCATGTAATCGTAATGAAACTCGTACATGAGCCATTTCGACAATTCTAAAACGACGAAACCGAGATATATCGGCTTGTCGTACAATGTTTTGTCGCGACTTAACTGAATAGCTATCATGTCCGGCGTGAATTGGGTCGCGCTATGAAAATTCGGTTTACTTATGAGTGCTCGAGCGCCTAGTCGCCGGCCGTAACTTTCCCACTCTGTGGCAATTCTTACATCCCTGCGTTTATCGACATTTTCCATCGTTTTCCCGTACGTACAATTATTCATAGTCTTAAAATAGTTCTTTTCAAACTCATTTGTCGCTTGCGCACGATGATGCGTATTCAGATCCATATATTTTTTTAGCCAGCACGCCTGTTTAAACTGTAAAGCTCTATGTATTTTGACGAGTTTCAACCCGTGTCGCAGACACTGTTGCAGCGTTCGATAATGAATTACATATTTAGTTTTGTTTTCGAAATCTAATATCAGTTTTGGAAATTTCGAATTCGGACTGCATTTATTCTCGGCGCAAAATGGCAACTCGTTGTGGATGTCGTGCAGAGATTCGGGATACGTCAAATCGACTTCGAAAATGTATCCGACATCGGCATCTTTAGCAATATTCATAATATCAATTTCTTCGACATTATCTATCCACACAAAGTCGCCATATGGAAGCGCCTGAGACATGGCCCACCCGTAAAGATTATTAGCATCTAAATACATTAAATAAGACGACGGTTTAGTTTCATCATAATTCTCCATATATTTATTATTTGCTAGCGAATGTCTATGCGAACATTGAGTGATGCCGCCTCGAATACCTCGTTTTATGAAATTATACATGCCTATGTCTGTAAACAGCTTTAATTTTATACCCGTGTATTTCAACATGGCGTCCCAGCTTAAGCCGGGAGATGTATAAAAATGACAGGCTTCGAGACCGTATATTTTATAGCAAACTCTTCTAAAATTCTCGAAAACATCGCACAACAATAAGACATCGGTAATTAAATAAATTTTTAAGTAATCCCATAAATTTGCACAGCTAAAATTCTGCCACACTTTGTTTGCATGGAGATAGTCAGCATCAGAACAATACGAGTTTGTTAATTTATTATTAAAATTTATTTGCGGAGGTAGAACAGTCTCATCTAATCTACTCCACGAATCTAGATATTCGTAACACAATACACCTTTTCTAGTGAGCAAATCGAATTTATGTTTGTCAGGAAAGACGGCTCTTAGACTTTCAAAACTTGAAGGCGATAAATATTGCGCTAATTTCTCCAAACTGCATTGCATAAATCGGGCTGAATCCAAAAAGCGTATTTCTACAGATTCTCGCTCGTTAACGAAAATTCTCTTAGATAGGCTTATGTACAGCTCCTTATTTAAAGGAATCAACTTAATGTCTCCCGCAACTATGCTTAATGCCTTAACAAATAAATGACAGTCATAGCCCGAAAAATTGTGGAAAAAAACAGGAAAAAATTTCGAAATCTGATACTGGATATTACACGCGCTGTGCGCCACGCCCCTGTATTTACCGTTAAAATGATTATGATCAATGACTCTATCATTTCCCAATGGCTGCTTGCATATATGACATTCGGTAGATTCATTACACATTTTTTGCTCCTCATTGGTCAAAGGACTCAGAGGCTTGGGATTCATCAGGTGGTTTTTATACAGATATTTTATATCATGCACCAAAGATATGACAAATTGTTCGGCCGAATCTTCGCCTTTGTAAATTCGTAATTTGTTTAAGCTAGCATCAAATCTGCTTTTTATGTAGTACGCGAATGCGCACGGAATGTGCTGTTGCATATTGACGGTCGAAGATTCTGTAGGCCGAGGAATGCACGTATCGAAGTCTTGTAAAATACATTCAAAATCTGCATAAATTACAAAGGGTGTCTCGAGCTCGCGTTTAATATATTTATATTCGAGAAAACAGCTGTCTTCTTCGGGCATAGTCGTTACAATTTTACCGCATTCGTTTCTATGTTCGCCGAGACGTTCTACAGACGAAAAATGAATCAAACAATAATTACACAAATGTATTTTTTTCGAATTTTTTGTTAATTGACTTCTCACCAGCCTCGAAATATGTTTAATCCAAACATAATGACTCTTTTCGTCGTCTTGCAAAAATAAAAGATTAATATGAATGGGTTTCTCATTTTTTGTAGCATAAAATGGTCCGACAATAGAATTAGCGCTATCAAGTCCAAACACATTTATGCTAATATTGGCATTCAAGAATTCGAACTTTGAAACGTCTTCAACGCGCAACGGAAAATCTAAATCTTTGAATTTAAGGCATACATTATTGGACAATTTAATATTATCATCGCTTATATCCGATATTTGATAAGCCGACATTCGGTCCGCATTCGTTTCAACAATACACACAGCGGATATTACAGCCCACTTAAAACAGAATATGTCATTATTTTTTACGTTCACGCACGCATGCTTCTGCTTTAAATAAGCATTTAGCGGAATATAATTAGAACCTCGCAACGGTTTATACTCATTAATATTTACTTCCAAATGGTGAATTATTATCAACGTCCAACCACTGAGTTTCTCTTGAAATTCGTCCATTTTAGCTAAAATTTCCTGTGCCATTAATTTAAAAGCTGTTTGTATTTCGGACGCGTTTAAAATTACCTGCATTTTTGTGTTAAACGATTTTATAGAAAAATCGACTTCATTGTTCGCAGCCTGTTTTACATATTCAGCAAATAACTCTAAATTAAACTTAAAGGCTGTGTGTTTTAATAATTGTTTTTGAAGTTCTGTTAGTAAAATTTGCTCGAGTAATTCTAAAAACCGGCGAGGCTCTAAACATGTTTCGTCTTTATTTTCATAAATTAATGTTTTAATACGCTCTTTGAAGCAACTTTTAACCAGCATAAAATCTTGCGAATAGGGGGCGGCCACATTCCTTTTATGCTTCAGAGTTCTGACATGGTGCAGCCATCTATTAGTCGGAACCTCTACAGAACAGCAGGCACACATTGTTACAGAGTCGGCTCCTACTTTACCGACATCGGTAATTTTTACGCCGAGTCCTACTTTACAGATGTCGGTAATAATTTTTGTGTCGATTCCTGCTTCGCCGCTACACGATGGTTCGTCGGAGGTTGACAACGGGGGCGTTTTCCTCTTTAATGACGCTTGAACAAAAAACAGCCTCAATAAACAATTTGTCTAATTCAGTTGTTTTAATGTTATATTTAAAAAAAGTAAATATTTGCATGCAGCAGGCGAGATGAATGCTTGCGAAAATCAGTTGACTCGATAAAAATATGAATAAAATAAATGCTTGCGGGTACTACTACTGTGTACTAACAGGCAATAACAAATTAATAAATTACTTACCGGATTTTATGTGTGTGCCTTTATGTAGCTGGAATTCTTCTCCCGAAGGAAAAAAGGCCCCGCATGTCTCACAAAGCCCTGCTGTTTGTATCTCTGAAAAATAAACCAATATAAAAGAAAATATTTAATAGAAATGATTTTAATTATAAAATTACTTACCAGAATTAACGTGATGCATTTTATGCTCGTCAAATTCGCTTCGCGACAAAAAAAAGCTTCCGCACGTTTCGCAAAGACATCCGTCTTGCGACTCGTGCGTATTCAAATGGATCCTAATGTTATCTTTTCGCATTGTTCTTCCACAAACATTACAAGAATTGAGATCGCACTTTAAGTGGCTATTTTGCAAATGTCTGTGTAAGCCGTATTTTCGAGCAAAACTATTTCCACACTTTTAGCATATATAACGCATATTTGAACACTTGTTTTAATAAGTTTTAATATATACGTACATAGTTTTAATTTTCTACGGCTTAAACTGTCTGCAACTTAACGATAAAATATCGCCCTATGACCCGCATGTTTTGAATATTATTCTCCCTATGCCGATAAAATATTAGTCTTATGATCTGTATGTTTTTATTAGCTCGAAGCGTAATATTATATGGGGTCAATCACATGTTGACTAAACTCGCGACAACAAAAACATTATACATAAACGAGAATAACGAATTCAAAATTATTAATAAGCTGCACAATGGCCCAAGAAGAACAGTGCAGTGTGATGAAAGAAGTGTCTTTAACAGCTGAAGAGGGTAATTATGATGATGGCGATTTCCTGTTCAAGTTCCGCCAGTTGGTCAGACACCTTGAACCGATTAACGTGGAAGAAACTGAACCGAAAGTATATGTGGCAATGCGCATTAGCGATGATAACGACTCTGGCACCTTTATGCAAATAAATATGGACATATTTGGCTGGAGGAATCAAGAGAATATCGACGATTGGTTTGAGGCGGTATGTAGCGAGATATTTAAAAATGCTAACACGTCAGGAATCAATGGACCATGGCCAAATATCGAATATATGAATGTCCAATTTCATCGTGCATAATTTATTTAATACTATTTTTATACGAGTGTAATCTGCTAGCAATAAGTGTCGATCATTTTTTTTACCCTCTATGGAATTCATATTTTATAGTTCTATGTTTAGTATAATAACAAGTTTATCTAATGTAAAATTTAGCATAATATGTTAAAATAAAACTTTGTGCTATGAATATTTTTATAATTCTGCGACATACCCATACCTACCACATGGTTTAGCGTATATAAAGATTCCAAATAACATAATATTAGATAGGGTTATATCACCCCAATCTTTAAGGCACGTGTTTATTAGCTTCAAGCATAATAAACGTGCCGACACCCCAAGAGCAATTTAGATAGGGGTAATAATCATTCAGACGGCCGACAACAAAAACATGATGTCATCCCAATCTTTAAGCAGCGTTTTTTTTTATTAGCTCCGAGCATAATATCATTTGACACAATTATTCATATAGTAATCTCGGCAACGAAAGCATTATATTGTATGTGTGTGTATAATCTTTGCTGTCAACATTTGGATAAAGGTAAAAATAACTGATTTTTAAATTATTTCCTGTAATCTTATAATGTTATTTTGTTTTTAAGAAAAGGTTCTAACAAAAAATGGACGTCACTATGGACGAGTTTTTAAATATATTAAAATATACCTATTTCATAAGCGAAATATTCACCGACGTGCAAAAGTTCCGTCAATACGGAGAAATTTTTGCTTTTGTACGCGACTTGACTCGGAAATTTGAATTTGGCTGCATTGCGGGAGGGTTCCCCACTTTTTTGCTAAAAAAAACCAACGCCTTTAACGATGTAGACATTTATTTAAATTGTCGACTTATTAAATCTAAAATAAGGCGGCGATTAAAATTAAAGCGCGAACTCTTTTCCGACATAGGGAAAACTTATAATTATGAGATTGTAAAATCATTGCGTTTAAAAGAACCCGCTTCTTACCTCGACATTGTAAAACACTCTTTTACTATATATAAAAGAGTTATTTCAGGCATTAAAATTCAAGTTATTTGTTTTCATATGGATAACATATTCAATCAAGAAGTGTACGCGCTAAAAATTATAAACACCTTTGACTTGGATATTTGTAAAAATGCAATTTTTCTTGATTTAGAATTTGAAAAATTCCGTTTTATAAGCACACCATCAACAAAATGTATACTCAAACATTTTGGAACTCATCAACGCAAACAAAAATATTTAGATAGAATTAAGGGGTATTCTTTTAAAACTAGCCCGTATTCTTTAAAATTAATATGTTATCTTACCCTATTGAACCATTTATAAAAGCATATTTCATATACGGCAAATTTGTTCTGCATTATAAATTAAATTCATGCAGTCAAATTCAAATTATTGTAAGCATATTTTACTCGAAATATTACACTTAAATTTAAACTATTTCGCCTCAATTTTATTCGGAAATATAGCATCTATTCTTTCCGGGTTGATGGACTTTCAAATAGGAGCCTCTTATCAACACGCGTTGTTCATGGATCCGCCAGGGTGTGAGGCGGGGCGGTGGACACATTTCAACGTTACAATTATTTTACAGCATCTGACGACGTCAGAAATTTCTTTAGAGTAGGGCGGGGAACTAAAAATCATATTTAACGGAGCGAATTTAAGTTCAGTTCATCAGTTCGCGTTTAGTGAATTACAAGCTTCGAGATGGAGTCCAAGAAGCGAGTCAAGCAAACAAGCATCAAGAAAAAAGGCGTCAAGAATTTAATAGATGCATTCGAGTTATGTTCGTCAAATACGTGGCTGAACCTTTCTACAATGAGCAAACGTTTCGCTTATAATATAACGGGCGTAGAGAAGCATACAACAAAATTCGGCGACAGGCTCATGGTGGAACTCAACAAAACGCACAAACTCTATCTGCCCGAAAAGTATAACGCATTAAACGCAAAACAAATTGCCGAATTGGTTAGTGGTAATTATGGACTCGTCAATCATAATAAAAAGGGCGGCGGCAGTGCGTTGAAGCTTATTCCGAAATCAGAGATTGCAGAACTCAATGCACGGTTCGCGAAAGCAGAGATTGCAGAACTCAATGCACGGTTCGCGGAAGATTCTCCAATTCCTTCTACAAGCAACGCCGCCGACGATGAAGAAGACGCAAGATTAAAACTATACGTAGAAACAGCAGATCTCGTATCTCAACAAGATTTGATGGGGATGGAGTCCTTATTATTCGAATAAAACAACAAAGTAAGTTTTACATACATTTTATTATTTCATATATTACACAGTGCTGCTACACATTTTAAATCTGTTTTATTTAATTTTTACAAAGTACAATTTATTAACGTTTGCATTTAAACATTCTTAAATAAAAACATATTAATTTTTTTACTTCTTCTTCAGCTATACGTCGAAAATCGCAGGGACACGTGTCAGGACCTTCCTCCGCATTCGGCAATCTCCACGGACAATTTTCACCATGTAAACCGCCTCCGCCGCCTCCATCAGCATCCCGTTCCAAAAATCGAAGAAATACAACTTTGTGCCGTTCTAAAATTAAATCTCCGTACGCTTCCAAAAACTGTTCAACCTTCATCATCATTACGACGTTCACCGCCGCCGCCTACGCTCAACAACAACGACTGGATACATGAACTTTAATTTTATACGTTTTATAGCATGCACTTAGTTTATAAGTTTTATAAATGTATTAATAACATTTTTTGTATAATCTTTTTTCTAAATAAAACATTTTTTGAATTTTTAGCTCTTTCAAAATATAGTTCGCGCATGAAATGGCAATCGCTAAATTGTTAGTTTAACAAAGAACCATATTACAATAATTTACTTCAACTGTCTACTTCTAATAGACGTCGACTAATATTACAGTTCAAAGGCGTGATTCAAAACATACATCAATGTCGACTGGAGTCGACATTTATAGCCGTTTTGAAACACTCTAGACTCTAATATCAGTCCACGTATAGTAGAAGTAGACCGGTGAAATAAATTATTGTAATATTTCTCTTTGTAACTAACAATTTAACTATTGCCATTACATACGTATACTATATTTGCTATAATTTCAAAGCAATTTCATAAATTTTCGTTTTAATCCGATCCCCGCCCCCGCCCCCGCCCCACACGCACGCCCCGACCAGCCCCACGACACACACACACACACACACAAAGCACTACGTCACGCCCCGCCTAACTCTCATCGCAGATCTTGAACAAATTATTGCGCCTAAATCCCTCCACGGTTCTTGAAAATCACGACTAAATCCCTCCACGGTTACATAAAATTCAACAAAGTTGATAGTCACTTTTGGGACACCCTAAACTGCTGTTGAAAAGACAAATACACACTACTAGTATGTATAAGTAATTGACCATTTATACATACTTTTTTTTAAATAATTGAGATAAACCAATGAAATTAAGAAATAGTTTTTATTTAAAAAAAAACCTTACCTAACCCTTAACCTAATGTAAAAAATATCTTCTTCTTAATCGGTTCCTCTTGTACCTTTCGGTAAATGTCCAAGCCATCTTAATTGATTCGTCTCCATCTTTTTCTTATATCTGTTACTCCTAGGTTATTTCGGATTTTGTAAAAAAATATGTATAAATAAAAAGTTGGGTCTTAGAAATAAGTTTATTGTATGTATAAATAGCCAATTAGTCATACATACTGTATGTATAAATAGTCACATTCATTTTTTTAAAGCAAAATTAGTAAGTTTTGTATGCCAAACAAATGGCTGGATTAACTTTGACTTCATATTTTGATTTTTTGTTAAAATTTTCGTGTTTTCCAATGTTGCTTTCGTCACGTTGCTGTTACTGTGTACTAATACTCTTATTATTATGTCAATAGCGGTTTTAAAGTCAAAAATAACGTCTGTAATTGTTTCTGTATTGGATTCGTAATGACTGCGTTATGTTTGTCTTAAGGTATACATTTTCATATGTAAAAAGCTTGTAAACAAGATCAGTCATTTTTTATTATATTCATATTACATATTGCGTATTATTTAAACTTAATACTACCGAAAATTTCTCTTTTTCAAGCCCAAGCGAATTCCGTTTGTGGATATAAGAACAGTCTCTGGTATCAACTGCAACTTATGTTCGGGAATGGCCGGATAGAGTTCGTAGTGTCTCAAAATTTTCGATATTATGCTCTTTAGTTCTAGCATTGCAAATTTTTGTCCTGAAAGAAATAAACATCAATAATAAAGAAACAATTTTTTTACAATATGTTAAACTCTTAATTCATTTTAAGAGGGCCAACCATAAGAAAGAACGCAAAACTTTGATTTAGCTTGGTGATTTTAAGAAGTCTTAGAACAAAACACTTTAAAATGCGCCCTGGAATAAACAAAAACCAAGATATGTCTATTACATCTGCAGCTTTCTTAATTTTTCGTAAAGAAAAACAATAAATAGTTCTTAAGAATACTCATGCAATTATCCCATAAATAGTTAACGTCCATTAATCGTTTGTTTATGAAATTTGAAGGTATAAGTCAGTAAACTTGCGCTGATTGCCTTAATATTTTCAAAAATGTGTCGAAATACTATATTTTTATCTTACCTATGCAATTTCTAGGACCTGCACTGAAAGGAATGTAAGAAAATGGACTTCTTTTTGACTGATTATCAGAGGTGAACCTTTCAGGATCAAATTTTTCAGGATCAGGATATACTTTAGGATTTCGATGGATGATGTATGTACTTATTAGTATATTCAGTCCTTTCGGTAGCACCCCATCAACTAAAAAAAAAATGAAACACTGACATAAAACAACCGTTTCTGAATCTCTCTAACGAGAAGTATTTCCGAAGATTATGAGCAGTTACTGTTGTACGGGAGAGTTAAACTATTTTAATTGCAGAACAAAAAATTCTAAAAAGGTCTTATAAAATTCCTTTTTCATTTTGGCCAAATCTGAGGAAACAGCAACTAACTTACAAAATTTTGTATCCTCTTCAACTTTTCTTCCAATTACAGGAACCGGAGGGTAAAGACGTAAAGATTCTTTTATCACCATCTCCAAATAACTCATTTCCTGCAAATCTTTATGAAGAGCAGGTCTAATTTTATCTTTCCCAAATATTTCTCGAAGTTCGTTTACTATTTTATTCTACGGGTAACAACATAGTTAATATTTGTTGTTGGAAAAAGAGAATAAGTTTACCTGAACATCAATGTGATTTGCTATACAATACAATGTGAAACTAATTGCTGATGTAGTTGTATCATGACCCTACAATTAGCAAATGAATAATAAAACCGAATGAATCTCAAATACATTCAACAAAAAAATACCAGCTTGTAGTACTATACAGGGTGTCCCAGATAACATTTTTAGTATGGGGATCTCGCTTGTTAAAAGGGATACGAGTTTGCTTAAACTAGATGAATTGTTCCTAAGTATGAGATAAGCTAGCTATAATCAATTTTAAAAGTACAAAATTCCTCTTACTGCAGATGTTGTAGCAAAAAATAGCAAATTACACAACAATACTCTAAAATGCTAACAAAAGATACCGCAGACAGATACTGTCATTTAGCAGGCAGAATACAACTACAAGAAAAATTATACATAAACAATGAAATGATAAAGGAAGAAAGAGAGTCCAGAAAATGATGAAACAAATCGCTGAAGAAGAAAGAAGGAAAGGAACAATGGCAAAAATAGTATACCAAAAACTCACAATTGATGGAATAGACTGGAAATGGGACAAAGAACAGGAAAAATTAAAGGAAAATAAAACATATGGAACTAAGCATCATTCAAAAAACTGATAAGAAAAGATAACAAGCGGATATCAGAAATGAGATAAGCAATGAAAAAGGACATGAGAAAGGAAATTAAACGATAAGAGGAAAACACAAAACATTTAAAAATTGCAGATGATACGATGGAAAAAGATATTAGATAGGACAACACAAGGTTAACAAGAAAAGTGTTTGAAGCGAGAAGTACCAAAAAGAAAATGAGAGGTAGGCCAAGAAAAAGGTGGTAGGAAGGGGTAAAACAAGCACTGGACAGAAGAGGAATGAAGTTGAAAGATGTAGGGAATGGAGGAAGATATGGAAGACTTCGACAAATGAAAACTCAACTCCGCCCAATGCCTTACACCCGTGAGGATAGATAGGCGACATCAGTGACGGACTGGGAACAAAAATCGGCCCGGGCATTCAGATTATAGAGGCCCACAGCCAGGGTTGGTCAAAATTTAATTTTTATTTAAAAAATCAATTGATTTAAATTTAAAAAATTAAGAATTTTTGATGTTTTTGATTTTTTTCAAAGAAACTTGACTATTATTTTTCACAACTCATTTATTAATTTTTCACGTTACATATATTCTTTATACAGCGTCATTCAAAAAGTATGCAACAAATGGAATACTTTTTTATCATGAATTTTATTGTAAATTTTTAGTTCTTGATAAAAGTTGGTGCATTGCCTCAAACTAATTTTAAGAATTTTTTTTTTTAAATTCATACAGCACTAGATTTTAGCGATTTCAGAAATATTCATAAGAGTAATGTGCCCTTATTGAAAACAACTTACCTATACAAAAAAAAACTCATGGGAAAAGATTATTTAGAATTAATAATAAAACCAAAATGTAAAATTTGACGTTAAAATTTCAATTTTTATTTTTGAAGTAATTTTAACATTCAAAAAGTCTGCAACAAATGGAAAGATTTTTATTGTAGGTTTCTCAAAAAATTTTATCCCTAGGAAAAGTTGGTGCATGGTCTAAAACTAATTTCAAGTTTCAAAAAAATTCAATAAAAATTCATGACACTAGATTTTAGCTATTTTAGAAATATTTGCAAGAGTAAAGTGCTAGTATTTTAAGAATTTTAAAAAAGTTTCAAAAAAAGTTTTTTGAAAACCTAAAATACGGGCACTTTACTCTTGCGAATATTTCAAAATCTCTAAAATCTAGTGTCATGAATTTTTAATGATATTTTTCCATCTTAAAATTAGTTTTAGACCATGCATCAACTTCTATGGCCCACTAAAAGCTTTATATGGTAATGGTAACCACTTACGCAGACTTAATAAACTCGCATCAATATATTTATTATGAATCTGTTTAATAAACAATGTGTTTTATAAAATAAGTAGATTATGAAACTACTATATACACGCACACGCCATCTATAGCTATGCGTCAGGTTTCGGATAATATCGGGACTATTTCTGAAGCACGAGTGGCGCGATCAAACGCTATTGTGGAGCCCCTGAAAAACGTTAAGATTGAATACGGACCGTATTATACGGGCAAATGTTATAATGCCACCTTTTATCATAATTTTTGCGCCGAACATTGAGCCCGTAGCTTAGACCGGCCCAAACCGGCCCATTCGGACACCGGCCCTTCGGGCATTTGCTTGAACTGCCAGTTGGCCAGTCCGGGCCTGGGCGACATGGATTAAGAAACATTGATTGTAGCTCCTCTCATACTTAGGAATAATTTATTAAATTTTAGCAAACCTGTATCTGTTGTAATAAGGAGATCCCCATGCTAGTTATGTTATCTAGAGTACCCTTTATAATATTTAGGCAGTAAAAGATTATATTCAACTGAATCGTTTTTCATCTTGTTATTCTTACCGCAAACATAAATGTATCAACCTCTTCCCTTATCTGCTCATCCGGCATCGGTCGTCCATCTACCTCCATCCTTAACATCAAGTCTAAAAGTGCAAACTTTTTCTTTTTCTTGTTTTCTTCGTATGTCATCGTCGGTTCTTTCACATATTGCTTTTTTCGCTGCTGTATCACTGAATTAGTGTAATCATGAAGTACTTTTAGATACTCTTGTTCTTTACGATGTAAACTTGTGAGGCGAGTCAAAAATTGAAAATGGTGAAATGGATTTATTGATTTGATTATTAGTAATTTGCACATTTTTTTCACACAAGTTACATATTTGGAATCTTCATTTTTTTGAGCGTTTACAGACGTACCCATTGCAGTTTCTGAAAAATTTGTTAATTAAATGTTTACTTGTTCTTTTTTCTTCGAATTTTATTTTGATAGTTTACTGAAAATAGCTTTTAGAAATTCTTAATTTAAAAAATCTATTAAATGATTATTAAGCCAATTGTGGCTTGTAAAAATGTATTTAAAATAAACTGGTGTGGCCACCAAATGAGAAATGACTTTCGCCATAAATAGTGTGTATCAACGTATATGTTTGTGCATTTGTGGGTATAAAACTTTTAAAATGCCGCTTCAGGCGTTTTATTTTTATTTTTGTAAATGACGTCTGTGTCAAAATAACGTTTCATGTGCGTGTTTATATCATATGAACTACCAAAGACAACGTTTTAAAAAAAAAATATTTTTTTTAATAATCAAAGTTTTTCACGGAAATTCAAGAGTTGAGACAAACAGCATTTTACTAAGATAAATAAACTCTATAACACACTAAAATTTGTAAAAAACATGTTGAAGCCGTTTTCTAGATGAATTTTCCAAATTTTGAATGTTTAAAATAATTTCGTAATTTTAAATTTTACCAAAAGAAGTTATTAACTTTTTTTATAGGCCCCAACATACACTACAATTTTACATAAACAGAATTTTTTTATCTTTTACCGTTTTCATGTAATTTTGCATTGTTGTTTCAACTTAAACACCCTGTATATTAGTTATTATTAAAAAATTAAATATCTGCACGCACTTTGAAGAATACTTTTAAAGGCTCTATCGATAACCAATGTCAAAAATTTACAATTCTAACGTCTAGCACATACGCGCGCGCGCACACGCCTACACACGCACGCACGCACGCACGCACGCACACACGGACGTCGCGAAAACATATTTTTGCTTGAAATTGCTCTTACCACAAATTATATCCAATGTACATAAATTAACCAAAGGGTAGATATCAATGGATCCCTTATCAACTTCCTTGTTTAATTTTTCAATAAGTATATTCCCTGGAGAATCGAATGATTGTATGAAATTTTCCAATATTTTAAAATGAAAAGCTGGAGTAAATAACTTTCTATGTTTTCTCCATCTGTCACCTAATATTTAAAAGAAAGCGTTGATGTATATATTTATTATTATATTCTTAAGCCATTACTGCCCAATTCAATATAAAATACACTATAATATTTACTAAATATTCAGCAAAGATAATACGATAGTGACGATTACATAATGCGATATTAAGGTAAAATAAATCATATCTAACAATTGCCCCACAAAAATAAAATAATATACAAACGTTGTATTAAAAGAAAAGCTAAATAATTTAAAGAAATGAAACTCCAGTTAAAATTAAAAGAAATAAAATTTTGATTGTAAAGATTGTGATCAGTCATTTAGCATTAATGAATAATAAATACTGCTTGAATTAATGACATTATATTTTTGATGACAATTTTGTTATCAAAAATCTTTTTTTGCTTAACATTACTGTTGGGGTGACCCTGAGTCTCAAAACAGCATGTCTTTGTGGATATAAAGCAAGCGCTTTTTTATTAAACAAATTCATAATAATAAAATAGTTTTAAAGAGCTGAACAATTTTTGCCAACTTATTTCTACTTATTAATAATAACAATCTAAATTTTAAAACTTATTCTTACCTGCTCCTAACAACAATCCAGAACCCAACCATTTCCATAAAAACTTGTAATTTTCCGATTTTGCAATTATAGTATTAGACTGTAATATATATTCCAAAAGTTTTTGATCCATGACCGCTAAACCATAAAGCCAAGTACCGATGGAAACAAAAAATATATCGCCCCATTTTTTATGCAGTTTAGCACCCAAAGGCAAAATTTCTGCAAGAAAAATAATTACACCATCTTAAATATTTTTCATGTTACAAAATTCTTGTAAATTTATTGAAATTGCTATTTTGCATCAGATAAATACTTGTCAAAGAATATAATAAACAGTTTCAATCAATTTCACATTTCACAAATATCCACATTAAGAAATAATTTCTTATGCACACTAGACATTGTAGAATCTTGGACTAAAAAGCATTCTTACAGAACTTCTCCAAGCATAACTTTTCTTACTAGCACTGATTGTATGCACATTTTGTATTGGTACCTTCTGTAGAGGATGCTAATTGTAAAATATTTCCCAAAATTGGTAAAGGACGAGGTCCACTGTACTTGGGAATTTTTCTTTTAATATATTGCAATTTTATATACCACCACGTCAAATAACCAACGAGTAAAAAAGTAAGAAGTATTACAACAATCGCCATCGTTAAAAACAAAATTAACAGCACTTGTTGCACCAACTGCTAGAAATAGATTTACTTACAATGAAATAAATAACTGAAGACTTCAACCAAGTTAAAATGTTATAAAATTCATTTTATCAACAGTCAGTAATTTCTGATATAACTTTACTATAAATAATTTAAAATATTATTCGATTTAATCATTTATCTCATAATTCTCCTTTGTTTACAAATATCCTGGTAGTCATAAATGCAATATCAACAAATTCAACTATTAAGTACAAAAATTTGGTTTTTAAATCATTACTTTCATAACCTTGTTATCCAACATGAAATAAATAACTGAAGACTTCAACAAAGTTAAAATGTTATAAAATTCATTTTATCAACAGTCAGTCATTTCCGATATAACTTTACTATAAATAATTTAAAATATTATACGATTTAATCATTTATCTCATAATTCTCCTTTGTTTACAAATATCCTGGTAGTCATAAATGCAATATCAACAAATTCAACTATTACAAAAATTTGGTTTTTAAATCATTACTGTCATAACCTTGTTATCCAACATAATCTTAAATTACCACAGTTCTTGACCTGTGATAATGACGATAAATAATGAAATTGCGAAAAATCTAATCTAATTATAAAGAACTTTATATGTGCATGCAACTACACTTTCAGTTCTATAATTTATGTAGTTATTTGTATACTAAAATTAAATTAAATTACAATTAATCGTGGGACGATAATTCCTTCAACGATTTTTAAGTTTCCACACACTGCTCTAAGTAATTTGAAATTGTTTATATATTTAAGCATTTTATCAGTGCATTTTTAATGCCAATTGCATTTGTTTATTACAAATAAAAATAAGCAAGTCATCAAAACAGAATAATAATATTTATTTAAAGAAATTTTAGTTATCTTAAGATAAAATAAAGAATTCTTTTTATATTTAGTATCGTCTGGTATTTAAAAACTAAATTTTGTATTTGAATTGTATTAACGTTTAATTTTTTATTTTTTAGTGGACGTTGGAGATCCAGAAATAGTAATTTACGTAACAAGACTTTACTGGACGAGTAGACAGTTTTGCCTTAGGCGGGTTCTAAAAGCATACCGGTTCGGTAAAGGCACTTTACGAGTATGTTACGTATAATATTTTTTCTACGTCCGCCGCTGACACCAGAATCACTATCATCACCATCCATAATTAAACAATAACTTAACAAACTACAGGTGAAAACTCGCTTGGTGGTACAGTAAATACACGATAAAAGCAACTTTTCAGAATCGATTTTGGTTGTAATAGTTGCTTTTTTCGAATTTTGTTGATTTTGTCAAATTTAAATATAAATTCATTTATATTCAGAAATTAAGAAAAAATATAAGATTTATTGTTGCTAGAAAACAAATTAGTGTTTTTAAAAGAATGTACAGGGTGGTCCAAATTCGATGGGATTGCATGGGTATCTCGGTTAATATTTAAGATAGAGAAACGGTTAAATTACCAAAAATGTGCAGTTTTTTGAGACAAACTCAGAACCGTTTTCAAAAATATTCATTTCCGGTTTTCGAGTTATCGAATAAAAAGTGTTTTTTTGTCATATTAATAATGTGTCATATCTCCGTTATTGTTGTAAGTATCAAAAATATTTATTAGGATTATTTTTGGATATTTTTATGTTTAATTTGATTATACTAAAAAAAAAAAATTTACGCTCGCCGTTAAAAAGTTAAGACACAAACTTACCTTTTTTTAAATAGAAACGATAGTTGGCTATGACCTATTTAAATTCCTAATTTTTTTCCCATTCCAAATATGTAAGGGTCGATGTATTTATTTTTAATAATACGCAAGTTATGAAGGTTTTTTAGGTTTTTTTTCTAAGAAAATCATAGTAGGCTATGAAAACAAAAACCAAACAAGGTGTAAAACCTTAGAAAACTCATGTGGTACAAGTTACCAAGGTTTTTTAATTTGTTGTGGAGATAAACATTGTAAATATTTGAAAATAAGAAAATAACGATATAGTCGGTATCAGCAGTAATGTAGGATATTGTTGTTTATCTTATGTTTAAAAAATTTCGTATTTATCTCAATAACAAATTAAAAAACCTTGGTAACTTGTACCACATGAGTTTTATAAGGTTTTACACCTTGTTTATTTTTTGTTTTCACAACCTACTATGATTTTCTTTAAAAAAAAAACTAAAAAAAACTTCATAACTTGCGTATTGTTGAAAATAAATACATCAACCCTTATATATTTGAAATGAGAAAAAAATGAGGAATTTAAATAGGTCATAGCCAACTATCGTTTCCATTTAAAAAAAGGTAAGTTTGTGTCATAACTTTTTAACGGCGAGCGTAAATTTTTTTTTTTTAGTTTAATCAAACTAAACATAAAAATATCCAAAAATAATCTTAATAAATATTTTTGATATTTACAACAATAACGGAGATATGACACATTATTAATATGACAAAAAAACACTTTTTATTCGATAACTCGAAAACCGAAAATGATAGAATATTTTTGAAAACGGTTCTGAGTTTGTCTCAAAAAACTGCACATTTTTGGTAATTTAACCGTTTCTCTATCTTAAATATTAACCGAGATACCCATGCAATCCCATCGAATTTGGACCACCCTGTATTGAGATGGTCGCATATGATATATAATATTTAATTATTAAAAAAAAACAAATCTTTAGTAACACGTAAAACTTAAGGTAAGCGCACATTGTCGGCATTTAGATGTGTACCCTATATTTCAATGGAGCAGCGCACACTTGAGCGCACGGCACGCATCGGCAGTTTAAAAATCCGTTTGCCGTTCTCAATCTAGAATCCCAATGCCGATCCGTCCGTCCGCTGCATGCCGTTTCTGAAAAATGTGCCATACCAACGGAATTTGCCGACGGTATGAGCATGCGCAATAGAATCGAGTGCCTTCAAATGCTGAATTTCGTATTAACGTAGATGTCATAAATGATTCGATTATTACTAATATTCGGTCATAAACAATTTTGAACCAAAAAATTATCTTCAAACGGTATTATTTACTTGAGCGATATCGAAATTATCAGGGATGGGGAGTCGGCAGAAAAATAATCGACTCCCGACTCCCGACTCCCGAGTTGGTATTTGTAAAAATCGACTCCCGACTCCGACTCCGACTTCCGACTCCGACTCCGACTCCCGACTCTGACTCCCTATGGTAAACAAAGTTTAATATTTTAATTTTCTATTTAATACATAATGAAGAAAATGTAAAAAATCAGTTTTTTATAAAAAAAATTGCGATCACAATACTTTCTTCATACTACGTATGGCGAAAGTAAAAAGAGTCGGGAGTCGATAGTTTTTACCGACTCCGACTCCGACTCCGACTCCTCAAAAAAGCTTCGACTCCTCGACTCCCGACTCCCGACTCCGACTCCCCATCCCTGGAAATTATATCGATCTAAACATAAAGTTCACTATTCTGTTACCTTCAGTCCTTTTCTAATTTTTATTTATCTGCTTTCTATTTAATACTTCAGACACAATTTAATTTTTATGTGCCAAAATTAATACTTTTAATGTTTTAATAATTATCACTTTTACCAAATTATCACTTTTAGCACAAATATGAACAAAACAGAATAACTTTCATGAGTAACTGAGAAGATATCAAAATATTTCTCCTTTTACACCATATTAAATTCCGTTTATAACAAGTTACTTCGAAACAATTCCTTGGTTACCAAAATTTTGAACCCTTTCTAAATTTCTTGGAAGTTATTCTAAATTCTATCTGTTTTATTGTAATTGTCATAGTTAGGTCAAGTTTACATGCAGAAACCATTGATTTTAGATGGAGTGATAATATTTTTGATAAGTTAAAAACAAAATTAAAGTTGCATTGATCGAGGTAACTAAATTTTAAAAAAAGTTGCTTTTGAACGTTTGTTTTTCTGGAATTGTTGCTTTTATCGAGTATTTACTGTATAATGATAATGACGCTTGTTTGCTCAAATCAACAAAACAACTCATCACCATGGCAACCAGCTACTTTCCGGCCTAGGCCGGTAAAGACAACTCATAACCATGGCAACTAGTTACTTTTTGGCCCAGGCCAGTAAAGATGCTTAAAAATTGATCGAAAAAAACTGATTTTCTGGACGGACGCAAAAAAAATTATTTATGATGTCCTGATCACCACATACTAGTAAAAAATATTTTAAATAGATGTTGTAACCCATAGATTTTTAGAAATATATCAAGTAAAACATTAATGAACTTTTTGTTAATGAATATTATTCTGTCAACCCATGCACAATAACTTTTTTACATGTTACACGTGTAAGTCATCCATTATATTACTAAACTACAAGGTCTTTTTCATATCGTTTTTTTTTGTTGTTAATTTACTAAAATATTATCATTTTAACACAGGTAACAAGTAGATAGCGTTAAAATAGTTAAGCAAGTAAAAAGTTCAACAATTTTTTCCAACGCATTATGTTAAACTTAATCAGTAGTACAATTGCAGAACTATTCTGCCCATGTTTTTTATTATGTGCATTAATCAGTGTTTACAAGTACATAATTAATCTTAAATCGGAAAAAACATTTGCCGAGTTGTATAGGTAACAGTTGGTTATATTAAAATTTTTAAAGTTTATATATAAGCATGAGAGCATGACCAATATGCACTAAGAAGCAAAATTCATCGTTTAGGCATAGCTTTGTAAGCCATTCATTTTTATGGTGTCATACCTAATTGTATAGTTCAATTCAATTTTAATTACTACTAATTTTTTCAATTTTATGATAAAGCCAAAGTTTTGACTTCTTTGTAGCATCACAAATAATTTTTAGTACTTTAATCTAACAATATTTTTTTAAACGTAAAAAATGCCACCGTCAGGTACTAATGTGCATAAGTTTTGTGGATATTTCCATCTTTAGATATTTATAAAATGAGATTCTTTTTCAGACCTTACCTCAACAGTAGTGTCACAAAACTAGACTAAACCAAATCGGATTTGGTTTCGGTAAATTTGATTCGAATATGGAAACTTGGCAAACACTGTAAACACGTAAATTTACAACAAAATTATTACAGTACCGATAATTCCTCTAGGAAAAAAAAATTTTGTATCTCTTAAAATAAGGGCACTTTACTCCTGCAAATATTTCAAAAATCGCTAAAATCTAGTGTCCTATGACTTTTCATCCAACTTTTTTTCATCTTAAAATTAGTGTTGGACTATGCACCAACTTTTATCAAGAATAAAATTTTCTGAGAAATCAATAATAAAAAAACTTTGCCATTTGTTGCAGACTTTTAAATGTTAAAATTTCTTAAAAACTAAAAATTGGAATTTGACCTTCAAAATTTTAATTAAGCCTTATTTTGAGATTCTAAATAACTTTTTTTTCTTAAAGTTTTCTTGTATCTCTTAAAATAAGGGCAGTTTACGCTTGCAAATATTTCAAAAATCACTAAAATCTAGTGTCCTATGACTTTTTATCGAATTTTTTTTCATCTTAAAATTAGTTTTAGGCCATGCACAACTGTTTATTACGAATATAATTTTCTGAGAAATTAATAATAAATTTTTTTCCCTATGTTGCAGACTTTTTGAATGACGCTGTATATTATTCTTTTTCTTCTATGGAGTTTGGAACATTTTTCTTGATTTGAATCCTTCTTCTTATCTCCTCATTCTTGCCTTGTCCATCTTGTTTTTTTTCTTCCTTTTTTTTCAACAACTTCTACGTTCTGTATTTTGTTATCCTTTGCATTTCCTAAAGATGATAAGCTTTCATGCCACATTAAAATTATTGGCAGTAATATGTAAACAGTTATTAAGAATAGTTCGATATTAACTCAGTAAATCTTTTAGTATCGGAACAATAGCCTTGAAGTTTGTTATTCCACTCAAAACGTTATATTACTTCGAAGACAGTTGTCATAAAACAACGATTTGGACATTTCAGAAATAATTTGCGATGATTTTTTTTTTCGTTTTTATTGTTATAACTGTTTCTGTGATTTGGTGGTACTTGAGAATAAGAAAATTTAGAAAATGCTTACCTGGATTTTCGGGTCCTCGCCCGCTACCCATGATAGGAAACATGTTGGAAGTGGTTACTGTGTATAGTACAGGTAAGGACTTATTTTTTAAGCAATTTAATGTAATTGATCCATAAATGCTTTGCATACGTTAATTAGGGGTGGGAAACAGATATTTGCAGGCTCATTTTCTATTAAAAAAAATTAAAAAACACACAGATTTAGAAGCTTTTGTTCTCTGCTTGTTGTATGTGTGTGAAATTCGTTTTTTGCTAGAAGTTATCAAATTTCATTATTGTTTTAAACAAATTAATGTAATTGTTTAAAATAAATATTGATTAAGTTTCATTGGGGTGATCATTTTTTTTTTAGATACAATTTTCCTTTAAAAATATAAACAAAAACGAAGTGATTTTACTAGCATTTGTTCTCTGCTGTGTAAATTTAAATTCTTGCGCATTTTTTTTTTAAATTAAGGCTTTGTGGTTATTTTATTATTTAAGTTGTGTCGCCATGAACTTCCGGAGTGAATTCAGGAACGTCCCTAACGATAACGGCGCTAGATTTTTGCTTACAAACATTTTTAAACAATATATTGCTTAATAAAAAGCAATTTTAACTTGCGTTTAATGATTTAATAGCAAATATTGGCAAATTTATGCTAATTTTATATTTCTCGGTGTCATGATACCTTGACATTTGTGCAAAAAAAATCGCAAATCGGGTTTGCTTTAATTTATCATAGGAGGAAATCAAAAAAGATCCGCATTTTAGTTAGCGAAACAGGTTTCTGAAGATCAGTCTGTTTGGCGCGTGCATGTTCCTGATGAACACCAATAATTTTTAGCAAACTTGTTTGCCTGTAGTCCTATCAGGAAGTTTTATTTGATTTATGTTGCTAAATTTGAACAGGTGCATGGTTTCGCGTGTCTTGGCAACAATAATTTACAAAATTGAAATAATTTACAAAATGTTCTGTTTTAATTGGTATACTTTAAGGATAAGAATTCATCCAGAGCAAAACACTTTAAAAAGCGTATACTTTACACTCTAGTAACATTTATTTTGTATTATAATAAGTGAGCTTATTTAAAAACCAGCAATTTTTTAAAATGAAAAACTAAAATACAGCTAAAATAAGCAAAGCTTACAATTTTTAAAATATTTAAAAAAATATTTTAATAACAAAATTAAGGATTTAAAATTCTTTTTGATAATAAAAGATAGGTGACTTCAATTAAATTTATTTACTATACATAAATGAATTACTTAGATATTTGGTATTGTTAAAGCTTCATTTAAGTGTTATATTCGGTTATTTTTTTATTGAATATGGGTGAATTCTTTTTTATTTTCAATATTTCTCAAAATTATAGAAGTGATCAATATTTGAATATTGATAATGATAATAAATAAAGTAATCAATCTGTTTGATAAATGCTTTTTTTATTTATTCGATTCATTTTTGTGATAGCAACGAGTTTAATTAGAAATCACGATATGTTTTTTATAAGCGATGTCTTGTGGAAATGCTATACAAGTTTTAAAACTCTTGTCTCTTTGTTAGTTGCAAGAGAGCAAGAGAGTCTCCAAATTGGTCTAGCATTTCTACAGGAGTTTTTTTACAAAAAAAAAGTAAGTGATTTTAGGGGCGTAATTAGAATTCTTTGGCTTCTAAGCGAAAAAAGTTCTAGGTGCCCCTAATTAACAACGTTCCAAATAAAAAATTTAAGGGTTTCAAGTGCCAACTTTTTAAGTAATGAATACTTTTATCAGGGCTGGCTTAACTATTAAACAATATAAACATGTGCTTAGGACACCAAAGCGGAACATATTTTTTTCGCTTCACAAAAAGTTTAAGAAGGGGTGAAATTGTAGGATTTGAGGCGTCGGTCCGACACTGTGCTAGAAGCATCAGATCGACTTAACCCCACTCTGTTTTTTGGGACCAATTTTTTTATGATATATTTTTGCCGGAATATGTATTGGTGGACAAATGAACTAATAACCGGATAACTTACAGAGTGTAATTTAAAGTTTAAATATAGTTCAGCGGAACGTTTAAGGCCCCCTAGGACTTCGGGGTCCTATCGACGGCACAACCCTATTTACGCCACTGAGTGATTTTTAATCGAAGCTTTTTATGCTAACTAATCGTTTATTATCTTCAGACGTACATAATTTATTATAATGTATTCATCTTCTCCTATTTTTTTCAGGCATTTTGGTGTTATTTCAAAATTTGCTAAATAAATATGGAGATTTAATATTTGTTTGTGGTACTCCAGGCATTGAAGCGTTGATTGGAACAAATTACAAATTTACAGAATACATTTTACAGTCCACTACTGTTATAGCGAAGGCAAGACCATATAGATTTTTAAATCGTTGGCTGGGCAACGGACTCTTAACAGGCGAAGGTAAAATAATTAAAAAAAACTTATACACAATCGTTTTTGACATCTCTGATTTATTAACAATCCCTTCTTAATGAGCAATAAGTACATTTTTAGGACATTCATAATTATGAATAAATAAAAATACAAACCATTAGATTTTGTAAACTTAAACTATTATTATTTTATTTCCACGGAGGTGGTTCCCTTTCGGGTTCCTGTACTACGACCTATTGGTCTATTGTACCCTCTGGTGATAGCCCCTTAAAGAAGTCTTGTGTTTTTGAAAAACTCCAGGATTTTCTTTAAGGATGTTTTTCTTAACTCTTCTTCGTTGGCTTTTTCCATCCCCAGAAGTGCGCCGATAGTGTGTGAATCCTTACGTGAAGAGTAGTTTCTTCTTCTTCACCACATCCTCTGCGTATATCGGTCTCTGAGAGCCCTATTAACTTTGAAGTGTTTATTTAGCCCACAGTGTCCTGTGACGAGTCCTGTGGCTGCTCTGATTTCTTCTCTGCTCACCTGAGCATTTCTTCTGTCTTTTTTTTTGAGACCATTGACAGGATAGCCTTAGAATGGGCTTGTCCTGCAATTTTTTTTCCAATGAGCATTATGCCCCTGTATTAATATGTCATTAAGACACCGCTTGACTATTCTATAGGATGTACCTACCAACTGCGGGTTCTGGTACGAAGAAGGTGTCTTGCTGCCTATTTTGGCTAGGCGATCTCATTCCCTGGTATATTAGTGTGCTCTGGGCACTATACCAATTTAACATTATTCCTGCTAAACTGGTATTGTGCCACACTAACATACCAAAAAAACGAGAAGGCAGATCACCTAGCCCCTAGCCAAAATTGGCAGCGAAACACCTTTCTTCGGACCAGAACCCGCAGTTGGTACATCCTATGGAACAGCCAAGCGGTGCCGGTGTCTTAATGACATAAACTTAAACTAAATTTATAACTTCATACAGTTTTAAATTGAATTTATTTAATTAATACATAATTATTTAAACGTTTCAGAATTCATTACCGTGTTAAACTTTCAGAAAATGTATTAGTTAATTAAACATGCCCTTTTTTTTTTAAATCTTTATATTCTCTATTTTCTGAAGGTGAAAGATGGAAAAAACACAGAAAACTTTTTACCCCAGCTTTCCACTTTTCGATACTGGAAAAATTTTTGTACGGCTTTGAAACAGCGTCAAATATCTTAATCGAAAAATTGGACCGAGAAGTGGGCAAGGATTCCTTTGATATTTTTCCGTACATAGATTTATGCGCCCTGGACACCATCTGCGGTAAGCTTCTCCATTTTTTATCGTCATTTCAGTACTACCCCGTTTGCCAATATTTATTTTAGATGCATAGACGTTTTTGAGTTTTAAATTTTAGAAAGTGCAATGGGTACATCGATTAATGCCCAAAAAAACGTGCATTCGGAATTCGCACAAAATACCAAGACAATGTGCAGAATATTTGCTGACAGGATACTGTCAGCACCAAAACAAATGGAGTTCTTCTACAGATTTTCAAAAGATTATGCTGCGGAACAAAAAGCAATTGCATATCTTAATAACTTTACTGAAAACGTCATCAAGCAACGAAGGCAGGCGTTACTCTCTGAGAATGGCTTTGCCAAAAATGAAAATGATACAGAAGTTAAAAAACGATACGCATTTTTAGATTTGCTGTTGAATATCCAAGTAGATGGAGAACCGCTATCAGATAAAGTGATAATCGAAGAAGTCAACACATTTTTGTTTGCGGTATACAACAATATTTTATTATCTATATATATAAAAGAGCTTGTTTGTGTGTTTGTTTGTTTGTTTGTTTGTTTGTTTGTTCGCTATAGAATCCTAGGTCCGTTGACCGATCGGGACCAAATTTTGCACAGTTACTATTTAGGACCTTGCAGATCTAACGCCAAACTTTAAGTACAAGCACATATTACCAATTTAAAAAAAAAAAAATTACTTGGACGGGATTCGATCTTACGTCGGCAAATACCTGGTCATAACACGATACGGTGCGGTGTATTTCACAAGTAAAGATTGTTTTGTATACATTTAGTAATAAATGTACATGAAGTATTATTTTTATTGGTACATTTTTAATTGAAACAAGACGAAAGAAAATAAATTTGAGTTATTATTTAATTTTTAAGCAATAAATAGTTATTTTTTAAGGAATTATAAGAAAATAAAAAGATGATTGATCAGAGTATGTCGTTTGTGTATGATTTGGAATTATTGGGCTTATTCAAGTTAAAAAAGTAATTAAAATTGTAATCGCCCGTGCAACGCCGGGTAAATCATCTTGTTTAAGATAAAAATCAAGCCTCTCCCTTATCTATCCATTTCTACTATCTGTTTAATATGTGCTGTCACGTTACTTTTTCTTCTTACTAACAACTGTTGCTTTATCTTGTGTGATGTACCACAAAGTGTTCTTTTAATTATGTCAAAATTTAAATAACCACACACAGCAACTTCTACAACAAAGTTTTTAAAAAATTCTCATGGCTTTAAAAAAAAAAAAACAATAAAGCATACATCTGACGTCATCAAAGGTGCTTGCTTTACAGTTCATATTTTCTTTCCATTTTTAGCTACTTCACCGCTGACTTATACTAAAAAAAATGTTAGTGTCTTGTACAAAACTGCACCCTATATTAAGCAATCACTCTTTTTTAGGGTCACGATACAACGACAGCGGCATTGTCTTTTACGCTGTACTGCCTAGCAAACAATCCTGAAGTACAAGTATGATTGTTGAATTTATTTCAAAGACATTATTGTAATTAATTCTTCGTTTGTTTTAGGAAAAAGCAATGGAAGAATTAATTTCTATATTCGGAGATGACAAATACAGACCAGCTACTTATAAAGATCTCCAAGAAATGAAATATTTGGAAATGGTAATAAAAGAAACTTTGCGTATGTACCCTCCAGTACCTGTCATTGGTAGAGAAGTTACAGAAGACACTCCTTTTTGTAAGTTTTTATTTTTTTTATCTCAAGAAAAATCTTCCACAAACTTTGGCCCAACTTTTATTTTAAAATACAATATGTACCAGTGTATAATTTTCATTATTGCATTATTTAGAAGTTTTGACTCATATTTTAAAATCATATTCGTTTTTAGATGGTGGAGTTCTCCCTCAAGGGCTTTCTATAGGACTTGGGGTGTATTTATTACACAGAAATCCCCAGGTATTTCCCAACCCAAGAAAATTTGATCCTGAAAGATTTACCATGGAAAACCAGATTGCAAGAGAACCTTTCAGTTACATTCCCTTTAGTGCAGGACCTAGAAATTGCATAGGTAACAATGTTTTTATCAAGTAATTGTTTTATCAATTAATGTTTGGATAAAATGAGCTCCGATTTGCAATAGTTATTATTATTAAAACTAATAAGTTCGATTACGATACACTTAACCTTTTTTCAAAAGATCCTCTAAAAATTTATAAATAAACTAGCGTAGTTACCCAGCTTCGCTCGGTGCATTTTTTTATCAATCACAGACTACTCGCGCTCGCGCCCGGCGGACGTTCCCAGACGTTTTGACTTTTGAAAATTTTAGAATTTTTTTTGGGAGTTTTTGACCTTTTGGGAATTTTTGAAACTTGAGAATTTTTGGATCTTGGAAATTTTTGTATCTAGAGAATTTTGGATCTTTTGGGAATTTTGGATCTTTTGGGAATTTTTATATAGCCTATCTTTTTGCCATTGTCCTATAGATTGTCTGTGCCAAATTTGGTCAGGATCGGATGAATGGTATAGGAATGCATAAAGGACATACAAACATACAAACATTTATTAAACAACACACATACATTCATTTTTATATACAGGGTGTCCCAAATTCGAGTAAATGCATGGGGATCTCGCTTATCTTAACCCTTTCAATACGATTTTTGGCCAATGAAGTAAATTATGTGTCATGTGTAAAAATGTGTTGCTATTGCTTAAAAATATATGTATACAAAGTTTAAAATGTTTAGCTCTTACTGTTTTTAATAGAAGGGCTTGAGATTTATATGTCCCAGCAGAGATAAATTTGACACAGCAGTAACTTATGAACACACACATGACCAGACAAAAGTCGACTTAAGAGGAGCCACATGTATTCCTGATACAAATTAAAGTGATTCACGTGTAGTGTGAGCTCAGAACTACTAACATCATCAACTTCATTTTTTGTAAATAGGGCAAAAAAATGTTAATCTCATAGTCAGATAGCATTTTGTCTTCTGATTTCAATGATATATGACACTTTATATCTAAAAAGATATTTTACCAAAAAAATTTGAGAAAAACTCATTTTGTCCAATTTTTGAATCAAATAATCTTGTACAAAAAAAAAGCAAAATAAAAAACAAAACAATTTTTTTTGTTTTTTTGTTGTTCTGTTAAAACTGTCACTTTGACATTAATATGATCGTGATTAATTGTATAATTTTCAACCAGCTAAAAATTCTTTGAATTTGTGCTTTTTTTAAATTAAATATGACAACACTTTTTAGGGAATTCGAGAAAGGTCATAATATACCTACACAAAATTATGTTTTATCATGGCATGCTTTTCAATTGTCAACAGTTTATTCAATACTTCATTAAAATCTATTACAATATCACATTTGTAACACCTTTTATTTTCCATAATTGACGAAAATTATTTTAACAATACCGCGCAATACACGAAGGGATAGCGAATAAATAAATTAATTAAAAATGTTCTACCAGAACATAGTAAAAATAAAAATTGCGAACAAAAGCACAAATATCAAAGAATTTTTAGCTGGTTGCAAATTATACAATTAATCAAGATAATATTAATGTCAAACTGACAGTTTTAACAAAACAACAACAACATAATTGTTTTTTGTTTGTTTGTATAAGATTCTTTGATTAAAAAATTGGACAAAATGAGTTTTTCTCAAAATTTTGTGGTAAAACATCATTTTAGATATTAAGTGTCATATATCATTGTAATCAGAAGACAAAATGCTATCCGACTATAAGATTACAAAATTTTCGCCACGTTTAAAAAAATGAAGTTGATGATGTTTCTCAAGAGACAAAACGTTCTTGGAAATTCTATGTTATCTCGAAATATAAAGCGTAAGAAGTTGCCATGGAGAAGCGCTTCCAGATTGTCGATATCTTAAAAAATGTAGGAAATAGGACAAAAAAACGAAAATCAATTTTTTCAGTTTTTCTTGAATAACTTTTGAACTAAGACAGCTATGAAAATTTTCTTTGCAGATATTTGATGAGCATCTAATTTCGCAACTTTGCCCTAATTTAACCGACCTCGTAGCTCTTAAGATAAGCGTGATCCACATGCATTTACTCGAATTTGGGACACCCTGTATATAGATAAGCATGCTGCTGATAGAGAGGTCAGAGTTTCGAAACTGATCTTGCATTTCAACAAAAGATTCTTCGTAAAAAAAAAGTGATTTTTAATTAAACTTATTTATACCACTGAACTAATTACTTCTTACTACTAACTACTAATAATTACATTTACAGGGCAAAAATTCGCAATGCTGGACTTGAAATTAGTGATATCGAAGGTTCTACTGCATTATGAGTTACTACCGAGCATTCCAAAGCACAGACTAATATTAGCATGTGAAGCCGTGTTAAAATCGTCCACTGGTCTATATGTCAAAATACAGAAGAGGACATAGTTGAACCTCATGTTTTAATTTTCTGCACTTAAAACCATATATTTTTTTTTAAGTAGTCGCACACTTATACAAGTCCATTTTAAATTTTTTAGTTATAATTTACGTAGGTACTGGTGATATGCAGATACATGTAGATATTATATGTATATTTGTTTAGACTTCTTGTTGAGATCTTTTTTATTCATAAATTATGTATTATAATTGAATAAAATTTATTTTTGTTGCACCACAGTTTTCTTTACATTAAATACAACTCTTTAAAAAAAATTTTTTTAAAGAACTGTTATACGTATATTAAATAAAATCGCCCTATATTGTTGGATAAGAGACACGTGGCGAGTACATGGAATGCTTGTGTAGAAAATTCATTTCGGGAATCTGATTCCTCGGAGTGGATTAGGCCTAGTTCATAGTGAGGCATTTAATCTCGCCACAATGCTCGCGCCGTACGGCGAGGTAAAAACAAATCCATACAAACTGGTGCTTCATAGTTTAGCAGTTCACCGCGATGCATCCTAGAAAACAAACTAGTTTATTTTCGGGATGCCTGAAATTAACTCCGTCATTGGTTGAATTTTATTGAGTGAATTCCAGTCAAGACAAATAATTCCATATCTCTGATAATAATAAAGATGTACAAAAAAGTTTTATACAAAAGCTGATTGTGGTCATTAGCTACATTATTTGAACATATTTTTAAGTACATATGTACATATACAGGGTGTCACACAAAAAACGCCGCAAGCTGTAACTCCGTTGTTTGTGGTCCGATTTTGATGAACAAAAAAGTAAATAAAATGATTGGATTTCAATTTTTTTCAAGTTCAACTTAAATGTCAAACGATAGTCAATTTTTTTTCCAAATGGTACTATCTATTTTTTTACTAAATCCAGTAGACATTTTTTTCTGAATTCAATGATGTAATCATAAGTTAATTTTAGTGCTAAACTAATAAGAAATAAAAAATAAAAGTTTAATTAAAATAGGTTAGGTTTCACAAAATTTTCAAGCGTGCCGTGGAAAACAAAAAAATCTTAATCAACAAATGTTATTTAAACGTCAGTGTGGTATTTAAATGGCATTTGTTCATTAGGATTTTTTGTTTTCCACGGCACGCTTGAAAATTTTGTAAAACCTAACTCATGAAGTTAAACTTTTATTTTTTATTTCTTATTAGTTAAGCACTAAAATTAACTTATTACATCATTGAATTCAGAAAAAAAAATGTCTACCAGATTTAACAAAAAAAAAAATAGATGGTGCCCTTTGGAAAAAAAAATTGACTATCGTTTGACATTTAAGTTAAACTTGAAACAAATTGAAATCCAATTCACTTTATAGATTTGAGGAGTCATTTCATTTACATTTTTGTTCATCAAAATCGGACCACAAACAACGGAGTTACAGCTTGCGGCGTTTTTTGTGTGACACCCTGTATAAAAAGTTTTTTCTTTCAAAATGTGTATGTCTAAAATCAACCGTTAACGTAAATAAATATTTAATGGAATAAATTATAGTTGCGAACATGTAATTAGCACCTTATTATATGAGATGTTACACTATTTGGGGCAATGGCAAGATGCGATGATCCGTTATGTAAGGGTATAGGCCTTAGTAAGTATACTCGGAGAGTGCGACTTCCCGGAGAAGCTAAAGACAAGACGAAAACATATTTTTCCGCTCCTAAAGTTAAATGCCCGGAGTTTTGATAATAAAATTTTAAACAATTCCATATCAACATTATGTTGTTTTACTAAAACAAATTGGCGACACGATTAGTTTAAATCTTCTTATGAGACAATACAAATATTATTGTTTTTTAACATTGCAGTCATATAGTTGGAGAATGTCAGGGTTAAACTAAAACGATAATTAAAATATGCTTTTTAAAAAACAGCTTACACAAATTAAGGTAATATTGTCCCCTTATCTGTAGAGTAGCGCTTTTAAAACTGTGGGACTTCTACATTTCCACAATTTTGTAATGCTCGATTAGCAGAAATATTGTTGTCTTTCTAAAGCTATAAAGAAAGGCCTTTGACGTTTTTCTCCGGAACCGTTTAAGATTTTTTCAAAAACTGCACCATTTTACTTGCAAAGTATGCGCGCATTGGTAAATAGGAGAATTTCGATTTTGTCTCTGATGGTTTCATGGCCAACGCGATCGCAAAAACAACCTTTTTATAACAATTTTTCAGTTTTCCCCTATTTTTCCAAATGGCCAATGGCACGTATAACTCTGGAAAACATTTATTTAGTTTTGATGTCCTTGATGCAATAAACACAGCCTTAATCAAATTCTAGCGACAACGTATCGTGACACGCCCTTGTTAGAATTTCACCCCCTAAATCTGTATCAATCTTGTACATTCGAAAAACCTAATTAAAAGGAATATTTAGATCGTTAAAAACATGTTTCGTTAAGTTAAAATCAAGTAAAAGTTAATGAACAACTTTAATGGAGCCATCTTCCTTAAATAATTCTAAGTTAAAAATCTTTGTGCAAAATTGTTGGCCGAGAAGTAGTTAGCCATCAGGAGGTTATTTTAGTATGACATTATAAGAAATACATATGCTTTTCTCATGACTGGGTTAGTGTTTATAGCTGGCAAAGAAATATTTAAGGCAAACCATTTTTCTACAATTCGTCGTCTTTTGATGTACTATAGAGTTTACTTTAAAATGTTAGTTAAAATTTACAACTTCCTGTAACAATTTGAAACGAAAGTAAGAAGGTGAAGCCAAATTTTCTCTTCTTCCTCTTGCTAATAGAATCTTCTTGTACCTTCCGGTGTCGTTGCAAATTACTACTTATTAAACGATCTTCAGAGATTTAACTAAGTTTCAACCAACAATTTTTGCGACAAGATTTTCTACTTAAATTTACACACATATTTATGTTATAAAACCTCAAAAAAAAAATTGCATGCGATCTTTGCTTATCTGCAACGATTCAAAATTGTTGTTTAGATAAACCAATGCGGCGTGCGACCAAGGTCATCTTATTCGTAATGTTGTATGTCAAAATATACCGAATTAAGTGGTCATTATTCAAATATAACTTGAGTTACTAGCACACTTTATAATTATGTTAGACATCATAATCGGTGGTATTTTCATTTGGTTGGTTCTGACGTGGTCTGTCTCTGTGGTGGGTTCTAAGCTATTTCTTCTAAAATATCGTGGACCCTATCCTATTCCTATTATAGGTAGTGTTTTGGAATTTAGTACCTCAACTGCAGGTAAATACTTTTCCAATTTAACATTCATGGTTGCATTACCATACTTTATACTACAGAATATCTCACGAGTTTATAAACATAACTTTTTTAGAAATTCTGCCCACCTTTATGAATCTGGAAAAAAAGTATGGGGATGTGATATTTTTTTCAGTCGGCCCTGCTGCTCTTTTATTGGTATCTAATTACAGATTTATAGAATATTTATTGCAATCGACTAAACTTTTAAAAAAGTCCACGAATTACGGTTTTTTTAATAGGTGGTTGGGTACTGGCTTGCTGACAGCTTCAGGTAAGATAAATATCTAGAATTAAGAAAAGCTGTGACTTAAACACAATCGTTTTTAACAAAAATACTCATGTATTCTAGACACAACTGTACATCTATGGAAATTAATCGCTATGTACTTTATTTATATTAATTATATTGCGGACGCGTGCAGATTATCAATAATTAAACAATAATATACAGGGTGGTCCGTATGACCGCGCTAAACATAGTAGGGCTAGAATCTTTTTAATGAGATTTGTAAAACCCTTATTCGTTACTTCTCCGATCCAGAAAATTTGGCGCACAAATCTTTTCAAATAAAGGTAATAATAGAGGTTTTAAAAAATGTACATTTTTCGTTTTCATCGTGGTACTACGTACCAGGATGAATTATTGGAAATGTAAAACTGGATTTTTGTTACGCATGTAATTGCTCAACTTTTTCCCCATTTAACCGATTTCTAAAGATTTCCGAGATACCCATGTACATCATTTTAAACTGGACACCCTGTATATTCCACAGGGTATCGTCATTGTTTTGTAGAACTTAAGATTTTTTTCGATCTTAGTTTCTTAGTGTTCTTTATATTCTGCAATTTATGCAGTTAAATTTTGCAAATTTTTGATGGTAGGTACTGAATAATTTCCATTGAAACCATTAACTTTGTTTTGTTAATAATATTTGTTCCTGATAACTCATCTAGAAATTTTATAAAAGATACTTTTTTTTTTAAACCGATAAACAATTTTTAACTGAACTTATTCTTGGAACAGATTTGCTTTAGAAAGAGACTCTTCCTGAAAACTTACAGATATTTGTATCATTCATCATATTTGTATGAGTTTTTTGAGCAAAATAAACCATTATTTGCCCTGCAGGTTAATTTCTTTAAGTTGTTCATAATCTCTGTAATATGTTTGAACAATTCTGTGGTACGGATCAACATTGACTTATCTTCCTATCTTGTTTATTATCTTTAAAGAAAATTAAATTGAATCCACGATTAAATTGTTTAAAAACTATTTATGAAACTGCTTAAATTTAAAAAATCTCTTTAGGAAAACATGTGGCTTAATTCGATTACTTTTCCTGTAGGTACGAAATGGAAAAAGCATAGGAAAATATTGACCCCGGCTTTCCATTTTAGCATTTTAGAAAAGTTTATTGGTGCTTTTGAGTCCGCCGGTAATGTATTAATAGACAAGCTATATCAAGAAGTGGACTCAGACTCTTTTGACGTGTATAAGTACATAGATTTAGCTGCTCTTGATATTATTTGTGGTAAGTGTTACACTCACAGACGAATTTTACGAAATAAGTTGCAGAAGTTACTGTAGCAGGAAAGAAACTTGATTCTTTATTTAATTGTTTTTAATCCACTTTAGTAATTCGCTATGCATCATTTTTAATTTTAGAAACAGCCATGGGTACAACTGTAAACGCACAAGAAAAATCTGATTCTGCTTACGTACTAAGTGTAAAAGAAATGTGCAGAATATTAGTAGTAAGATCATTGTCTCCATTAAAGACGATGGATATTTTTTATCGCTTTACAAGTGATTACGGCAGAGAAACCAAAGCTCTAAAAATACTTCACGGATTCACCGAATCAATTATCGAAGACAAAAGAAAAAAGTTACTGAACTGCTCTGCTTCAGACAGTCGTGAGAATTTAAATGAAAAACAAAAATTCGCGTTTTTAGATTTACTTCTTAGGGCAACAGTCGATGGACGACCACTTACGAATGCAGAAATTCAAGACGAAGTTCATACGTTTTTATTTGCGGTACGAAAAAAATTATCAACGTTTTGTGTAAATAAAAAAAGCAATATACAGGGATGCGCAAAAGTATGGAAACAAACAAATATCTAGAACACTATTAAAAATATTTCAATGAAATTTGGTATTTGACCGTTATCGTATATTCCGGATTCGATAAAAATATTGAGGTTGTGATACGACTTCCGGTTCAACCGGAAACGGACTCAAACTTTGAAATTTTAAATGGAACACCCTGTATATTTTTATATTTTTGGATTCCTCTTTAAATTTACTTCAAAAAATGTTTGAGGTTGTATGGGGCTTAAGTCGACCGTTTTCGTTTAAATCACATTTTTATGAAAATTTTGAGCTATACAGCATTGTTAAAAATTTTCAACATTTAAGAACTTTGAAATTGCAAGTAATTTTTTTTTTAAGTTTATGTTGACAATAGGCTTACTAACACTTTGCACAACGTACATTTAAAAAATATTATACAGGGCGTTTTTTACGCTTGTTCAAACTTGTACAACTTTAAACATCGATAACTCATTTTTCTTTAATACAACACCCTGTATATTTTTACACATTCTTATAGAAAATTTAATTCTTCTTCGAAAACATAAAGGCTGTTTTTCACCTAAAATTGATATATTCCGAGATATCGCGATTTTATTGTTAATTATTAGGGCAACGTAATATTTTCAAGTAGGCTATGAGGAAAGACAGTGTTAATTTAAACAATTGAAAGAAAAAAAAAAGAAGAAACTTATAAATTTATCTTTTCCGTACAAATTTTTGACATTTTTGTTAACGAATTTAACTCCATTAGATTTCTTTTTTTGGGGACTTTTAAAATCTAATGTTTATGCACATCCACTTGGTGATTTAGGCGAACTGAGAAACCGAATAACAAAAGATCTTGGAAGAATCTCGCCAGATGTGGTTTTAAACATTCTTACGGAATTTCGGCATAGGTTAGCCTACTGCCAAGAAGTAAATGATGGTCATTTCGAGCATCGTATCCATTAAATTTTTGTATTCCCTATTTTGTTAATTTTTATAAATCCGCAATATTTTCTGTTCTGCGTCCTCTTGCCCAAGAAGACCGAGAAGAAACCTTGAGCGCTTCGTATCACACGACTTGGCAAAAATTAATCGGTCCTTATCAGGCCCAAAATATTGTTCATACAATTGAGTTTGATGGTTTACAAAGTCATAATAAAACCAATAGATAAAGTATTAGGTACGCGAAAAAAAAAACGCTGATTAAAAAAAATAATAACTGACCTGCCTTATGTTTAAATTTAAAAAAAGGTTAGGGTTGGGTCGGTTAAACCAAAAGTCGTATTGTAAACACGCAAAAAATAGTTTGTAGGATTTAGTATTTGTCATCAGTCATCACACTGGTCCAACAAAAAAATGCATAAATAATTTAAAAAAATCTTAATTCAAAAGTAATAATGGTAAAATTCGTTAACCAAAATGTCAAAAATTTGTACGGAAAAGATAAATTTATAACTTTCTTGTTTTTTTTCTTTCAATTGTTTAAATTAACACTGTCTTTCTTCATAGCCTACTTGAAAATATTACGTTGCCCTAATAATTAACAATAAAATCGCGATATCTCGGAAAATATCAATTTTAGGTGAAAAACAGGAGAATTAAATTTTCTATAAGAATGTGTAAAAATATACAGGGTGTTGTATTTAAGAAAAATGAGTTATCGATGTTTAAAGTTGTACAAGTTTGAACAAGCGTAAAAAACGCCCTGTATAATATTTTTTAAATGTACGCTGTGCAAAGTGTTAGTAAGCTTATTGTCAACATAAACTTTAAAAAAAAATTACTTGCAATTTTAAAGTTCTTAAATGTTGAAAATTTTTAACAATGCTGTATAGCTCAAAATTTTCATAAAAATGTGATTTTAACGAAAACGGCCGACTTAAGCCCCATACAACCTCAAACATTTTTTGAAGTAAATTTAAAGAGGAATCCCAAAATATAAAAATATACAGGGTGTTCCATTTAAAATTTCAAAGTTTGAGTCCGTTTCCGGTTGAACCGGAAGTCGTATCACAACCTCAATATTTTTATCGAATCCGGAATATACGATAACGGTCAGATACCAAATTTCATTGAAATATTTTTAATAGTGTTCTAGATATTTGTTGGTTTCCATACTTTTGCGCATCCCTGTATGAAAGTAAATGATTCAGTAATCTACCTAATCATGAAAAAAAGACTAAGTTTCCATAATTTTTAATACAAAATAATAATAATTTTAGGGTCATGATACCACAGCCACCGCTATCAGTTTTACATTATTTTGCCTGGCAAATAATCCTGATATACAGGTTTGTTGTTAATCAGAATAAGAAACTAAATTTAATTGTATAATAATTATATTTCAGCAAAAAGTTGTCGACGAACTTAACAGTATATTCGATTTTAACAGAACAGTAGCAGTAACATACACGGACCTCCAAAATATGAAGTATCTAGAGATGGTGATTAAAGAATCATTACGCCTTTATCCACCTGTGCCTGTAATTGGACGATTTGTGGATAAATCAACAAAATTTTGTAAGTAGAAAACTAAATTTTGCTTTTCAAAATACATAGTTTTATTAAAGCTTCAGAGTATTTCCGCCTTTTTCGTGTAACAATCAAATAATTTATGTTATCTATCTAAATACGTGCAGTTTGATTTCAAATTTTTTGAGTTAAGTCTGTGTTCGCCATGAAATTATTCGAGAGAGGATTTTTGTGGTCTTTTGCAAAAAGCAAATACAAGTGTATATCGTATATTTATTTCAGATGATGGAATTTTGCCAAAGTTCCTAAACATCATACTTTTTACGTTCGCAATACACCGAAATCCAAATATTTTTTCGGAACCAGAAAAATTTGATCCTGAAAGATTTAATCCTGATAATATCGTAAAAATAAATCGATTTAGTTACATCCCATTTAGCGCAGGACCAAGAAACTGCATAGGTAAGTATTCCTTATAAAAACCTAAAGCAGTGTTTCTCAACTTTTTATGTCAGCGCCCCTTTTTCTATATTTAATTTTATTGCGTCCCCCTTTTCCATATTAATTTGCGCCCCTTGCAATTCTTTTGTCCTGCCAAAACACTATATTTCTCAACTGTCCTTTAAATGGGTGTATTATTTTTAAATGTATTTTTCAGTTCCTTTTTTTGGTAAACTTAAAAATAAATTTAAATCCAAAATACTAAAGGTTGTTTAAACAAGACATGTAAGACTTGTTTTTTTAAATAAGATTTCAAAAAATTACGATAAACCTTTTTTTAAAATTTCCTTGTAGAATAGAGACACATAGTTTATGTTTAGAATAGCACATTATCCAAATGGCCGCCTCGCTTTTTATCACCAACCGCCACCATTTTCTTAAAGTTTTTGATTTTTATGCAAAGATTCGGCTCCATCTCAGTAATAGCGGCTTTGATATTGACTTTGAGAGGGTGAATTGACTGTGAATTATTGGCATAGATAGTTACTTTATTATAGACCCAAATAAAAAAAACTCTAGTGGTCTCAAATCGCATGATCTTAATGGCCAATTGATGTCGCCATTTATCGAAATCAAACGACCTGGGAACTTGGAACGCAATAAAGTGATTGTTACGCCACTTGTATGGCACGTGGAATTATCTTGTTGAAGGCAAAGGTTCGCTATATCCTTATTTTTCAACTCGGGTTACAGAAAGTTGGTCAACATGTCCTTATAGCGCACTCCATTGACCGAAACATCCCTTCCAGCTCCCAGCATCGTTCTCAAAGAATTGAGGTGTTTGGGCCTTCTTCGACACTTTTACTCATTGCGGGAATATTTTCGATTGAACAGCATACCCGAGTGCGCTTTGGCGTCCTTAGATTTTATAGTAGGTAAAACGATCTCTTTAAATTTTTTTATTAGGCTCCGAATAGCGGTTTCACTTGGTACACGAATATCGGGGAAAAATTCACAAATTTTGCGAAGTGTACTCGTGACAGAACATAAATTTTCGTCATAAAATTTAAGGATTTATATGCGTTCTGCGATTGTGTACAATTTATTGTACATGATACATTCCACTACTCTACTATATAGATGACAGCTGTCAAATAAAAACTTTCTTTTGTTGAAACACTCTTTAGTTATAGTTCTGTTATAAACAGTTATAAAGCTCAGCAGCTCACTAAGGACCTATCCTACATGCGACTGCTGTCATTTTCAGTATTTATTTGATATTATTGTGATTTTTTACAAGAGAAGTACTGCAAAGAAACGAAAAGTCAATTATAGAATATGTAGCAACATCAAGAGGAAATAAGAGGGATTTAAAAGAAGTGAGAGTTAAAAGAGGCTACGAAATCGGCAGTAACCACTATTTTCTAAAGGCTAAATTCAGACAAGCCAGAAACAAAGAAATAAACCAAAACCCTATAAGTACTGAAACCAAGAGTAAAATTAGAAGTCACAAATTAAGAAATAATGAATTAAAAGAAAAACATTCAAGGGAAGTTGATAAAAACATAGAATGTCTTAGCACAATAGGGCAAGATAAAAATGTAAATCATATATGGGAAAAGTTTAAACAAATGATCACAAATGTAGCAACAGAAATGTGTGGTCTAATAAAGAAAAGAAACAACAACAAAAATAAGAGCTGGTGGAGTGAAGATATTAAGCAAGAGGTAAAACAAACAAAAAAGTATGGAAAATTCATATACCTACAGAGTAAAACCCAGCAACACTATGAGGTATATAAAGAACAAAGAAATAAAGTTAAGAACCTGGTTAAAGAAGCCAAAGAAAAACCTTAGAATGAATTTGGGCTTGAAGAGAACAGCAACGATAACAAACTTTTCTATAAGGCACTTAAAAGTATGAGCAATAGACCAGAAGCCAAAGTAAAATCTATAAAAGATCGAAACGGACAACTAATAACTAACGGAAAAGATATTATGGATAGGTGAGAAGAATACTTTTACGAATTACTCAACAATGAAAGGCATGAGCAAAAGGAGGATATAAAAAGTGAAGAAACTATGAACTTAAACCAAATACAAGAAATAAGTGAAATTAGGTATAACAGAAACAGAATAACAGAAAGCACCCGACAAATTGAAAATAGAAAAAGCTGCCGGAGAAGATGAATTAGATTCCCAACTGCTAAAATACTTAGGACGCACTGGAAAGAAAAAAATCCTAAAAGTAAGGGAGGCCGGGGCAAGTTGACGAAGTTAAGAAAAAAATTGGTTTGGGAAAAACATACACCCAGAAGATACTATTGTCATTTTTATTCAGAAAGGTAACATGTAACACAACGTAACTATGATTCAATAAAGAACTTAAACAAAGTCAAGCAGCTATATTTTTAGTTTAAACTTTTTGGTAAGTGTTCGTCATCTTACCCCATTACCAGGGTAAGATGACGAACAATATGGGGTAAGATGACGAACCAACAATAATCGCATATAAAATCGCCGCCACCTTCATATGCTGAACAAGCATCATGCCCACCATACTTTACACTTTTTGCACTCTATCCAGTCTTCATCTGGAGGATCTACAAAAACTACGTGACAATTAGTTTTACATAATATTAAAACCGCTTTAAAGATAAACCCGTTTTAGACCACAATTCTTTCGACTCTGCATACGGCCATAAATGTCTTTTTGTGCGATCGTACTAGAAATAGCTGTTTGACGGACGCGTTAGCAACTATAAAGTACTGCATTACCGGCCCTATCCTTAGCAACCGCCGTAAAAGTTACTTTTCAGGCCGTTACCCTTAGCAACGGCCGAAAAAGTAACTTTTACGACCGTTGCTAAGGAGGGGGCCGGTAATGCAGTACATACGCCGTCATCTGTCAGTGACAGAATGTCACGTAGTTTCTAATCTATAATTTTGAAAATTACTAAAAATTTAAATGGTTTTTAATTCGATCGCACAAAAAATGTAATATGCACCTCGGCCAAAACGTACTTTTTGGCCTTGATACATAAATAACTATTATTATAAACCAGATAGTAAAATTAGTGTCAGAA
The DNA here is from genome assembly GCA_947652605.1 of Elmis aenea. Classification (NCBI taxonomy): domain Eukaryota; kingdom Metazoa; phylum Arthropoda; class Insecta; order Coleoptera; family Elmidae; genus Elmis; species Elmis aenea. The sequence goes on along the minus strand of OX393580.1, from coordinate 21,565,835 downwards.
CACGATAAAAATCAAAAGAGGCAAGATGACGGCATTCGTCATCTTACCCCCGTCATCTTGCCCCGACGGGTAACATGAACAAATATCTATCTCTTACAAAAAGAAATAATTTTAATGTTTTTCTTATATAGTCAACAGTTTTCTAATATGTTTGGGTATCAAAAACTACTGCGATAAATTTTCAAAATTTATAACTCTACTTGTATGCTTGTATGTATTGTAATTAGTCAATAGTGGTGACATATTTTGACAAATTACATCCCGTTAGTCATCTTGCCGGGGTTCGTCATCTTACCCCACTAAACTTGGCCTGGAGAACAAAAAGCATACCTAACGAATAGAACATGTCTATTAGACACCCTATATACAAAAGAGGAAACTCAAAAGACTGCAGCAATTATTGGGGAACATCACTATTATGTACTGCACTAAAGGTTTATGAAAGCATTATTGAAAATAAAGTAAGAAATATATAGTAGACACAATTAGCAGATGAACAAAGCTACTTTAGATCAGCTCAGCTCATGAACATGAGCATATATTCACAATACAGCAAATCATAGAAAAAACTTTAAGGAAGGGAGAAACTATGTATTTAGGATTTATAGACATGTAGAAGGCATTAGATATGAACACTGAACAGAGAGAAAATATGGAACGCCTTGAAGAATTAAAGAGTAAATGCTGATATATTGGAGATAGATAAAAGTTTATATAGGACAATAAATAATCAACATTACATGAACATGTAATCAAACCTTAGGACATTTCGTAAATAAACATAGAGTACGACAAGGAGGAGTACGGTTTTACGGTTTATAAGTCTCATTGATGAAGTTATAAAACAAAGCTGGAATCAACCCACAAAGTATACAATAGGATTTCATAATCTGCAACAAGTCAAAGTACAAGCTGTGTATTTGCAGATGATGTGGTGCTGGTAGCTAAGAACGAAAAAGAACTTGAAAAGAATATTAATGTGTGGGCTGGTATAATGAAAGATTACAACTTAATAGTCAATAAGAAGAAAACTAAGGCAATGGCTATCTCCATTAAAGAAAAGAAAACCTACATCAGACTTGGAGAAGAAATGTTAGAGCAAGTAGATGAATTTAAGTATCTTGGAATAATTATAAATAGTAAAGGAACACAAGAAAAAGAAATAGGATGAAAACAGCAACAAGGACATACAACACGATATATAAAAATTTTCTGAATAAAAAGAGATATCAAGAGATACAAAAATAACAGTATACAATACAATTTACATACCAATATTAACATATGGGGCTGAGAATTAGGCATTGAATAAAGGCTGCAGAAATGCAGTACTAAAGAAAGGTAGTAGGGGTAAGAAAGATGATGATTGATGATGATGTGATTTATTGTTGTTTTAATAAATACTTTTGCCTTCGATTTTTAATTTTCTTCGCGATCTTTTTCTAAATATATCCCCCCCTAGGGCCTAGGGGACAAGCCCCACTGGTTGAGAATCACTGACCTAAAGACTTTCACCATTTAGACGTGCAGTGTAAAACGTTTTAATGGCTTATTATGCAATGCATTTCATTTAACATAGCAACCACGCAATTAACTTAAAAACACAGTAGATAAGATAAAAATCTCTAATACATAAAAAGATAATAAAAAATAGACTAACGAGAGACACAAATCTTAAGTTTGTTGGCTATTTGATTATTTATGTTTTAAAAAAAAAATAGTGTAATGCAATATTCAACGTCAGCATTGGTTATCTACATCTCAAAAATATATATTTTGACGTTTCATATCTCGCACGCAAAGAAGAAGTCAACAAAGTTGTGTTTTATAATCATGAGATAGATAATTGTGCATTGCTAATTTGTATAAATGTCGTAGGCATAATGTGAAATCCGGCTTTTTACAAAAGGCTTAGGCATTTTATAAAAAGCCGGCAAAACGAGCAAATTATGACTTTTTCTTAAACCCATACATTTGTGTTCATACAAAAAAAAACTTTAACCAACCTTTAACCTGACCCTCATTCATTTGGTCAGTAGTAGAGGGTCAGGTTAAAGGTTGGTTATAGTTTTTTAAAAAAATAAATAGAGTAATAAAAATGAAGCTAATAGGTTTGTTTTTATTAAAAACAATTATGCCGGAATTTTATTATTTGCCTAGTCGAAACAAGAGATGCTCGTTTTGCCGGCTTTTTATAAAATGCCGGATTTCACATTATGCCTAAGACATAGACAATTAGACACATATCTCCCAACTACAATTAACTAAAGAACTTTTTAAATCGGATTTGTTTATTTTTACGCCAAGATTTAAACATTTTAATACAGTAAAATGAGACTTCAGCATTTTCCACTTAACTACAATATTTTACAGGAAAGAAATTCGCCATGTTAGAAATAAAATCTACTGTATCAAAGATTCTGCGACACTTTCAATTATTGCCAACAAATCCCAAACATGAACTTCAGCTCATCGCAGAAGCAGTATTAAAGTCTTCTAATGGTATACAAATCAGAATTAAAAAAAGGGCAGTATGAAATGTGAAAATATATTAACTAAATAATTGTGTTTGTATTTATTTTTATATAGTACTTTTTTTAAAATTTAATATATTCTACGCTCGAGACAGATTCGTTATTATTTTTGTAGCTCTCCTCAATTCTGCAAACCTAATTTACCAAATATGCGAAGACACGATATTTTATTACACAATAAATCTATCGTTAAATCAGAATAACTCATATAGTATTAAAATTTTATTGGCAGTAGGTTACATTACGATTTTTTTAAATTAAAAAGTAATTTTATAAAATTGTTAAATGTTTGTCTATTCGTCGTTCAAGCATATTATTGCTTCGGTTTTGACTTGGAACCTGATACATTTTACTTACTCCATGGAGCTGTTATAACTAAAATACCTTCAGATGACAAATAGCAATTGCCTAGGTCTGGGTTCACTCTTTGTGGAAGTTGATAGCTTCTACTTATTCCCACATTTCTTTGTGTATTTGATGCACTGATATCAAGCCCATTATCTTGTTTTTCTGCTTTTACTTCAACCATATCTGTAGTGACAGTGCACCTTAGATCTTCTGGTGAAAATCCTCTGGCATCCACAATTAACTAATTGCAGATAAAGTTGAAGTATAAGACGCAACAAAAAAATCAAAATTTCCAACTTACTTCAAATCTATCAGAATGAAAAAACACGTTATCCATATTTGCAGCAGGATCATTAAAACTTTTTTGGGCACTGATTACACTGTGAACCACTGCTGGTACTTTTTTGCCTAATTATATAAATGTTGAAAACCACATAATTAAAGCAAGTTATAATCGAACAAACCTGACACAGTTTTTTCTCTAACCACGGCAAAATTATTATCTTTCATAAAACCTTCACAGACCGTGACAGGCAGAAGTTTGGAACTCGTTGAAGAGCCTTTAAACATTTTATAAAATTAACTTTTAATGAACTTGGCGAGTTCACTGGAAATTTTTGCGACAAGAATTTTATGCCATGTTTTGTAAATTAAACAACAACAAAAAACAATAAACAAAAAAACAATGGTTTGTCGTATTTATCAGTCAGTGCCATATTATCACGTCAAAATGATGTGAAATATTATTTTTAGACATTTTTTATTGTTTATTCATTTTACATTTTTATACAAAGTGATATGTCTTTTGACAACCAAAACAATGATGAGGCGAATGTTCCTCCGCCACCACCACCTCCGCCTCCAGAAAATGCAGATCAGTATTCTATACAGTCACCATCACACCTCAGCAGGTTAAGTATGATGAGGCCCAGTATGCAAGGATACAAAAAACTTTCTCAAGATGAGCCTGCACCATTAGCACCGAGGCCAAGTATCCTCCTTCCTCATCTTCAACATTCCGAAAAAAAATTCTTTGAGCTAGTAGCAACAGGAGATGTTACCGATGTTAAACAATTCCTTCAAGAAAATCCAGGCTTTAACATCAACTGTGTTAACTTCCAAGGTGTTTCTGCGCTTCTTCTAGCTCTGCAGACGCGTTCAGATTATATGGTCGAGTTTCTGCTATCACAAAAAAATATTGACATAGGAGACTGCGTCCTTTACGCAGTGAGAGATAACCAACCAAAAATTCTGGAATTGCTTCTAGAAAAGCTTCAAGAAACTGCTCCGGGCTTGGAGTTCGTAGGAGTTACTCACAGTTCAAATTTTCCTGATCACGTTACACCACTCATACTAGCAGCCCAATGTGGACAATATGAAATCATAGAAATGCTTATAGAAAGAGGCCATAGAATTAGCAAACCGCATGCTCCTGAATGTCTGTGCCCAGAATGCAAAATGCGCTTGGAACACGAAGACTTGCTTCATGCAGAAACGCTTCGGCTCAATTTATATCGCGCTGTAACGAACCCTGCTTACATCTGTCATTCCACCCACGACCCTATTTTAACAGCTTTTGTGTTATCGCAAGAACTAAAGCACTGTGCGTTTATAGTTCCTGAATTTCGCGCTGCCTATAATCAGCTGGCCGAAGACATCAGCACATTTGCCGTGGAGATGATTGGATGTTGCAGGAGCACAGAAGAAATGGAACTCATCTTGAAGCAGAAGAATGGCATAGCGTCTCCTGGTTCATATACACTTCCACGGCTTGTTTTAGCTATGGATTATAAGCAAAAAGAGTTTGTTGCTCACCCAAACACCCAACAAATTGTTGAGTCGACTTGGAGAGGCACTTGGTACGAATGGAAACTGAAACCAGTTGTGGTACAATGCATTTATCCTCTTTATAGATTAGTAATGTTGCCTGTCATCACTATAATGTGTATAGTGATGCCTCGTCATTGGCTTGTTAAGCACTGGAAAATTCCACTCAACAAAATGATCAGCCACATTTCATCATACCTCCTTTTTCTCGTAATACTATTTTTGGAATCGAACCTTGATAAAACCGGGCAAAAACGTTCACCACCAGATTCTGGCCTGGAACCAATAATCATGTTATTCGTACTAGGTCATATTTGGAGTTGCATTCGATTGTGTTCCATCGAAGGCCCTCGGCGTTACTTCCGTGTGCTTTGGAACTGGCATGACTTGATAATGAACACACTTTTCATTTTAACTTTCTTATTTTGGCTTGCGTCTTACGTAGACGTTAAGCAAAACGACCAAGCCGATTTGGAACGGAAGTACTGGCACCACCTCGACCCTATTTTGATAGCTGAAGGAACGTTTGCGATCGCCACAATTATGGCTTATTTTAGATTACTATATATATGCCGTTTGAACTTTTATTTGGGCCCTTTACAGATCAGTTTAGGGAAAATGAGCGCTGATATAGCGAAGTACATCAGCATATTTACTATTATAATTCTTGCTTTCACTGCTGGCTTGTGCAGGTTTTACCAATATTATTCAGGGATGGTTCAAGAAGACACTGCTTCTGGAATTAAAACAGCGCAAGTTTCTTCGTTTGTCGATTACGCCTCAACTTTAAAGACATTCTTCTGGGCTCTGTTCTGCATGTCTGCGTTAGAATCTGCTGATGTTATTATAGAAAACTTACCAGGAGAAGTTGAGAGCACGACTATAATAAACAAACATACATTTACTGAAGCGGTTGGGTACGTAGCCTTCGCACTCTTTGAGGTGTTAAGTGTAATAATCCTTCTCAACATGTTGATTGCTACGATGTCCAACACTTTCCAACGTATTACAGACAACGTTGATGTAGAGTGGACCTTCGGGAAAACCGAACTTTATTTAGAATACATGTTCCAAACCACATTGCCATCTCCTTTCAATCTTATTCCAACATCTTCTGGTTTGGCGTTGATTTTGGAATGGCTGCAAGTTCTTGGTAAAAATCCACCCGGTAAAAAAGCAAGATGTAGTCCGTCTCATTGCTGTTACATAGATAAAGACTTAGAAGAGCAACTGGCCAAAGATTTTCCAATTCTTATGTCGCAGTTGGTTCAAAGATATTTTCGGGATAAAGATACAAACGCCGATACCTCTGGAACCGATTTAGAAACCTTAAAAATTGAAATAGGTGAAGTAAAATTACTTTTGCGTGAAATGATGGAAAAATAGGTACAAAAACTATATATATTGTATGTATTGCTATTTTTATTATTGTTATTATACATTATAAGTTATTTCTATTTTATGTAAAAGTTTATATTATACAGTTCTAAAATAACAATCGATTAAACAACAAGATATTTGTTTCTAAACCAAAATGTTCGTAAAGAATAAATTTGCGCTTAGATTTCTGACTGTATTAAAGTTCCAGATGAATACGGCTGTTATGAATTTGATTTGAATCAATTAAATACTTTAAAAAATTGTTAAATACACATTATTCTATTAATATCTACTTGTATGTTCGTCTAACACAAGTATTCTTAACATTTCGTAACATGTTTATTGATTAATACAATCTTGGTTTCCGGGTTTGGAACCGCGTCTTCTATATTTAGAAGTAGTTGACGTTTCGACCATTGTGTCTTGGTCTTTTTCAAAACGTTTTGAAAAAGACCAAGACACAATGGTCGAAACGTCAACTACTTCTAAATATAGAAGACGCGGTTCCAAACCCGGAAACCAAGATTGTATTATGGATAACGGCCGCGAAAGCCTCAAGAATAAAAAAATGTTTATTGATTATTTCAAATAATACCCATAAATATGTGTATGTATTTGGAAACTTAATTTTATTAATTTTCTTTGATTTATTTTTGCTCGGAAGCACAAGGAATCCGTAAACGGTGCTTAAATGGATTTTTTCTGTGCATTTATTTCAGTGCTAATGTTAAGAAACAAACAAAAGCAGCAATAAACTATGCGCGTAAATATAATTGAGCGCATCTTTTAAATATTGTGCGTTTAGTTTCAAGTCTTGACAACGAGGGCAGCATCAATCAAGCAAAAATATTTTAACCGCCAAAATTGACGCGTAAACTGGCGCGAATTGTTGGTTTACACAGGTGGGTGTGCGTCGTTCGTTGGTATAATCTAAGCTTTGTGTTATCGTTTCAAAGTAAGGTACTTATAACTAATTAATGAATTTATATTTAACTATCTGTTACCTTTTATGTGTAGATATTTTACCAAGATGCCTTTTGTACACAATAAAGAAAATGCCCAATTAACCTCAAACGGAACAAACAAAACCAAAGTTGATGGTGTCCTCTCGGAGAATAAATCGAACATTTTGATAAATCCATCAGAAGATGACAAAGCCCTTAGTAAGGTTACAGCAGAACAACTTGAATTTGATCCACAGCTCGAACCTCTGTTACGTGAAAACCCTCGCCGCTTTGTCGTCTTCCCAATCGAATACCCCGATATTTGGGAGAAGTACAAGGAAGCCGAGGCTTCATTTTGGACTACAGAAGAGGTAGACCTATCCAAAGATTTAGATCACTGGAAGCGACTGACCAAAAATGAACGTCATTTTGTTTCATACGTCCTTGCTTTCTTCGCTGCTTCTGACGGCATCGTTAATGAGAATCTCGTCGAGCGTTTCAGCCAAGAAGTACAGATAACCGAAGCACGTTGCTTTTACGGATTCCAGATCGCGATCGAAAATATCCATTCAGAAATGTACAGCATGTTAATTGATACTTATATTAGCGACCCGGAAGAAAAGGACTTTTTGTTTAATGCAATCGAAACTTTGCCTTGTATTAATAAAAAAGCCCAATGGGCACTGCAGTGGATCGGCAATAAAAACGCAACGTTTGGGGAGCGTGTAGTAGCGTTTGCAGCAGTCGAAGGTATTTTCTTTTCCGGATCTTTCGCTGCTATATTCTGGCTAAAAAAACGTGGTCTAATGCCAGGTTTAACGTTCTCTAATGAACTTATTTCTCGCGACGAAGGCCTGCACTGTGATTTCGCTTGCTTATTGTTCTCTTATGTCGTACAAAAGCCATCCAAAGAACGTGTTACCAGTATTATCCGAGAGGCAGTCAAGATCGAACAGGAGTTCTTAACAGAGGCACTTCCCGTTAGCTTAATTGGTATGAACTGCACCTTAATGTCCCAATACATCGAGTTTGTCGCAGATAGGCTCTTGGTTGAATTGGGGTGTGAAAAAATTTACAGAGTTTCAAATCCGTTTGATTTTATGACTAACATATCGACTGAAGGCAAAACCAATTTCTTTGAGAAGAAAGTTGGAGAATATCAAAAAATTGGAGTTGCCGCTGACAATATTGGAAATGTATTTTCTATAACTGACGACTTTTAATTATAATTATACTAGTTTTATGTCTGAGGTTTGTATTTCAGTGCTTTAAGTTATTTGTACTTGTAGTTTCGCAATGTATATTTTAGTAAAATTAATGAAAGGTCATTGAGACAAGAGCTGAATTAGTTTTTAAAATTCGTCTCTTTTAAGTTTTAATTAAAATAATGTATCAATGTCTTTGACGATATGCTCCAATGTTTTGTAGTATTGTACTTAGTTTATTTGATGTGTGTTTACTTTATTTTATCACATTTTTTATTAGACTATTACTTAGTTTTTAGTGTATGTAGTATATTATTGCCTTTTTATATTGGTATGCAATAAATTTATTCATTTTAAATGCGTTTTTATTTTTAACGCCCATTACTATTGTAATGGTCGTTAAATTAATTAAGCTAAATAAACGTAAATATTTTTAAAGTGGAGCAACTCTTGTTTATGCTTTTTTAAAGTAAATCAATTTTTGTATATAATCTATTCAACTCAAATTACATTCAGTTGTGAATTCAAAAAATTTTCTGTATATTAATTAAACGGTCATTAACTCCCAGTTAATTATTACAAATAATAGTGGTTATTTGAAGCAAAAACGTTTACAAAAAACAAGGTTTTCACCTTATTTTATTCCTTTAAAACACAACTAAACTGTAAAACAATGTTTTATTTTTAATACTCCTGTAATTTACAAACATTTTCTTAAAAGTCAATTCATTTAAAACATTGCTTTTATTTACAGTGTACGTTGGATATTCATGATTAGAGTGTAAGTTTGTAATTAAATTTTACCTTAATCTTTCAGTTATTATAACATATAACGCATTTTAAATGTGTGGAACATACATTGCAAAACTTGAACATCTAATTATGATAAGATATTTGCAGGTAAACGACTAATAAATTTTGAGGTTATATTTTTTTACTTTTTCAAATTAAAGTGCAATATAATTTAAATCGAGTATATTGCAAAAATATCAATTGACAATAATAAATTTAGTCTATGTCTATGTTTAAAAGCCTTAAATGTTAAGTTTTCTGGTTTAATAAGCTATAAGCTCTAAATTTCAATTTAATTGTCTTCGATGATCGTCACCGATGTGCAGATCAGTACAAACTGACTTAAATGTTTTACATGATTGTTGATTGTATTAACCCTTAAGTAGTGAGGTGCGGTCATGGTGACCGCACGGTAATTTCAATCTAATACTACAGCTAATTCGTCATGTGTACATCCCTCCCCGTCTAGGTACCTTCAAACTACTTCACAATTAGTCCGTGACTAGCATACAAAAATCGAGAGTTGTCGTTGTTTCGAAAAAAAATTATAAAGTTTATTTGCGGTCACAGTGACCGCACCTCACCGTTAGTGTAACTTTTTGCATGCAGGCGCTAAAAGGCAAAAAACATGTCTGAGAAGGCAGGACCTTCGAAAAGAGTTCGTTTAAACAATCCAAATTTGAATTAACTCTATCGAAATGGTTTGAGGTAACTCAAGACAATATTAGCGATGAAGACAGCAGTGTAAGTGACGTTTATGAAGAAATTCGAACATGATACATGATCTATGCAATCAGATACAGGTGAGGAAGATACGGAAGAAACAGAAACTATTATTGACAAGCTATATCCAGTTTAGGAAACGAAGAAGCAGAAACAACTAGAAATGAAAAGACTTCTATGAAAAAACTCGATTCAAATTGTCTGGTGTGCTAAGAAAATATCTAAAAACTGTAATGGAAAATTGTAAAATTTTAAGACTTGCGGTTTTTATGATTTAATTTTTTTAAATAGTTTTTTATATTTATAAGTTTAGTATGGTCCCTTTAGTTACACTTTAGTCATAAAAATTTTGGTTTCGAGTTTTCTTTTTTTGTATAATTCATATAGTCCGCTGACTTACGCAAAATGCGTTATTATTAGGTACACTGTGTTCAGTTTATTAATTTTATAATAAGGCTTCATACTAAACATTGTCTTTTTTATCAATAAACATTGAAAAATACCCAAACAAACACTATTGTTGAATTATAGGACAAAATACATTCTTTTTCAATTTTTTGCAACAGTAAAAACTGCGCGGTCACAGTGACCGCACGTCACTACTAACGTAACTCATATTTCACCTCACTACTTAAGGGTTAAATTATAATTGAAAATTTTTGGATTATAACTGAATTTCAAGGATTAATATTCATGTCCTTGAAGTAAAATGTGTATTTTTTGTAATAATAGATAAAATATAAGTATTACGTGTTTTATTTGCTATTAAAATAAGGAACTTTCACAACAAACCACAAGTAAAAATTAAATAAAATAAATTATCTTTAAAACAGCATTTCTTTTACAATTACTATACAATTCACAAAAATAATAACATAAATAATCACAATTTGTGTAAAATTAGAATATTAACCTAACGAAGATTATTAAAAGCCGGCTTTTTCCAAATTTTCCAGCTGCTGGGAGAGTTTTTCTTCTTTCGTTTTTCTAGTCTGACTAAGAGTTCTCGATTGAATGTACATATTTACAAATTTATCTACATCAATTTCACCTTTTAGGAATGTATCGGCTATTTTCTCACTGTCGACATCAGCCTTTTGCGCAGACAGTCTTAATTGTTCCTAAAAATACAAATTACAATGAAATATATGTAAAATATTGTTTCTAAATTTTTTTAATATTTTTGAAGTTTTTTGGGCCAACGCAAAATTATTAAAGTTAATTTTTGAAGTTTTTTACAAATCTCTTTAATACTTACTTTAATATTTCTAGGTGAATATCTTTCTGATAAAGTTTGGTAAGTAACGTTCAGTCTTTCATTTTCAAAAGCTAATTTGGTAACTTCTTCCATTTTAAAGTCCACATCTCGTTTTAATTCCTGCAGTCGGGATTGTTTCGATAAATTGGAATCTACAACAAATGGTAGAATATAAGCTCATTACACTTAAGAATACAAGCACTCATTTAAAGGACAAAAAAATTAGGATTATCACCAAATTATAAATTTAAAACACAGTTAATAATAAAAGCAATTTTAAACAAACTTTTAAGCACTCTAATAAAAAAAAATGACTATCTTTATAAACTGGTGTAATTCAAGGCAATCAGAGCTGGGCAAAGCACTGACCCTAAGTGCTTAAAGCACCGAGCACTTGTGTAAGTGCTTCTTGATCTAATTAAGCAGTAAGTACTTTGGTTTTTAAAAATGCTGAAAAGCATCAAGCACTGACCAGAGTGCTTAAAAAAATTAAGCAGCAAGCATTGAGCATTTTGGAAATGCTTAAGAGAAATTTAAAATTTAAACAGTCTTGTAGCATACGTTAAGGATTAAATACTATGCAGTAAGCATATATAAATTTAAAAAATGCTTATTAAGCACTGTCTTTCTAAAGTGCTTAATAAGTAGCAAGTGTTCATGAAAGTGCTTGGTGCTCTAAGCATCGAGCATCTGTTTTGGAAAGTCCTCCAAGCATTGTGCTCGAAGCATTAAAAGTGCTTAAAAAATTATTGCAAGTAGTAAGCATTCAAGCAATTGCCCAGCTCTGAGGCAAATATATTTTTATTTTACCTGCTAATTCTTCGATTTGTACAATAAGATCATCTATGGCTTTGTTCATATCCTTTGTTTGCGGAAGATTCTCTAAAAATTCATCCTGACGTTCGACACACTCGTTTAAAAAATGTAACTCCTCCAAAGATAAATTATTTAGTTCTGGGAATGCTACTGATAGGGGAATAGATGATAAAACCGAATGTACTGGAGGAGAAAAGCTTTGCATACCAGCAAAACTTAATGAATAACTCGGACTTGCTCTACCCATTGCATCTGAATCTGAAATATAAAATTTTTACATTGGAAGCATTTTTTATAAAACTAGAGACCATTGGTATGAAAGATGAGTTGCTCTTAATGCAGTGGTTTCCAACCTGTGGGGCGCGCCCCCCTTGGGGGGCGCGAGACTATTGCAAGGGGGCGCGCAGCTGTTAGCAAAATATCATTTTTAAATATAAACAAACAAAAAGAACTTTATTTATACAGAATATTATGGTATTTTGTTTTGTAGCCAATTAACTAATTGTTATATCAGGACAGTATTTATGAAATTAGATTGTTACGAAAAGTGAGGGGGGCGCAAAAATTTTTTTTATGAAAAAGGGGGTCGGAGGGACAAAAAGGTTGGAAACCACTGCCTTAATGTTTTATTTCTTTTAGTAACTATTTTTATTTTTCTGAAACACAGCAAGTTGTAAAATTTTGTTATTCCAAAGAAAACTTCGTTGAGTTTTTTTATGCAATGTTATATACATATAAACTTAAGTATTAAAAATTTATGGTTTCTTTGTGTAAGTGCATGTTTTGCTTTCCAGTTTGTTTACATCTATATGTGTAATGTGATAATTGAATTAGTGGACTTGCTAAGTGTTGTCGTGCATGTTTCTATGATAAGTAGTTAATATTTACCTCGGATTGGTATTGTGGGGGACGTTATATTGCTGCCTGACTGTTCAGATGCTAATGGTGGTGGAGTACGCTCAAATTCCCTTATGATTGCCTGGACAACTCTTCCTAGGTCTGAATGAACTGTAAACTGCAAATAAAAATTAGTCCCACACATATCACTATATCAAGACAAAGCTTTGGAAATTCTTAGGATTGTCACAAATACATTTTATATTAAATAACTTACGTTAAGCAGTCCTGGTGCTGAGGTAATTTCCCCTTCAGGGCCGACCCAATGGTGTGCTACCGGTGGACTTATTTTCAAAATAGGCTTATCGTTGGGAAATTCGTTGGTCAATAATACATGCAAGCACAGTTCATTACCACCCGCATTAAAAGATATGCTGTATTCGGAGCCTTCTTGCACAGCTGTTACGCTGAAGAAAAAATAATCAGGGCAAATTAATTAATTAATTAAAATTAATTATTACTCACTTGTCATTGAATACCATTAATGTATTGATCTGTCTTTTACGAATCTCAGGTTCGGTACGATAAATCCTGGATAACATTACATAAATACAAAAGAGAATTTCAAGATAATGTTTTATGTTAAAAAAATTTGGTTAGGTATGTTGACATGTCACCCTTACGGGTTGTCACAATAAGTATGTATAAAAAACCTACAAACCATCAGGCAAAATAGCAGTGGGTATAATTTGTATCTGACCCAACCTCCTCTTACCAGTTTCATCTGAATAATTTCGTTATTAAGAGATTACGTATTGCTGTTATTAAGAATCTAGATGCGACGGTATTAATTGCAAATAATTTTATAGTAATGGAATTAAAAGATTTTGTTTGGGTAAGTTATTAGTGCAGCAAAGGGCATTCTCATATTCTGAAAATTTTAAGGATTCCCCTCTTAAAATTGATAAATTTATCTAAAAAAGGTGCGTTCGGGACGTACGCTCTTTTTGCTTTATTTGCTCTTTTTGCTCCACAGCGTTCGGGACGCGACTTTGGAGTAAAAAAGATCGCTCCGAAGGGCGTTCGGGACTGCATACGTGGAGTAAATAAATCTACTCTAATTTGCACCACCTCTGAAGCTGGGGCAAACTGAGCTCGCGAAAGAAGACATGCGCATTACGGATTGTCTACGTTTGAATTCTTTGAATTGCCAGGTACAGCATAAGAATAAGATACAGTTAACATCCAGGCTTCGTGTTATTGTGTTGCATTAGTTAACAACAATTTCTTGTGGACAGTAATTAACTTTCGATGTAATTCCCTATTATTAAAACAAAATTTTGGGAAGAAATGGTTTCATATCATGACATTTTACATCAATTTTATAACCAAATAATCTAACAAATTCGAAGCAATACAATTTGATCCTTGTTTTACGTACAATGATGTCTGATTAGACCAACTAGACCGGTCTACAACAAAATAGTGAGGTTACCTTATATTTGAAATATCCGCTGATTTTCTGCACTTATACGTCCCGAACGCACAAGATTTACTCTTGGAGGCTCTGAGACCACGTGATTACAATCTCACTCCAATCCTGTCCAATCCACTCCAATCTGGGAGCGTGCGTCCCGAACGCACCTAAAGTGTTTAAGTTTAAAGTATTTTTAAAAACTATTATCAGTGCATGCTTAAAATTTAAAATAAAATGGTTTTGACTCAATTGTGTTTAACTTTTTGGCATTTATTAATTTAGCTTACCGTTGTTAAAATAATAAAACCATTGAATAAATTTTTTGTAAGCATTAGATGTTCCATACATTTTTTTTACTTTTCAAATTAAGGCGATTTAGTAGAGGAACTACCAATATTTTTGTTTTTCTTCACTTATTTTATCAAGCTTAATTTTTCGATAAAGTTTTTGTGAATTATTGAGGCTTAAATATTTTGAATATATTTTTTTAGCAACTTTAAACTAATTTACATCATTATTTGGTACGCTCGTACATACTAATCTTTAAAATTTACACCATTTTGTTAAGTAAGTTCCATCGTTTTCAATGTTTGGTCCATTTTTTTTTTTAAATTCGTCGACATGTAATCAAACGCCTAATAAATGTTTAACAAAGACAATTTTGAAGGTCATATTTCCTATTTACACTTTTATGCAAGTTAAATTATAACTTCATACGCATTTTACATTTTTTGGTATATCTTTTATCATGTAGGTACCATACAACAATCCAAAATTTATGATTTTTTAAACAAACCTATCAATTATAATAAAACACTTGACTTAAATAATAACGCTCTGTATAAAGTTCGGCATTTCCTTTGATGACAAATACAAACGCATTCCAATGTTACTTCATTTGCATTTATTATTAGCTTTAAACTACACAGATGTGTCGCGAATTCTAAAAATTAATCACAAAACAACATAACATTGCGTAATACATGGTAATACCTACTAAAAATTAACGCATTGTAACTTAATCACTTTGCAAAAACAACAAATCGATTTAAAACATCATTTTAAGTTACTTGCCATTGGAAAATTATTGTGTTTTATTTTACCTTCAATTTCAGTGGGTGTTGTTTATGATATTTATATGCATTTAAGGAGCGTCCATATGAATATTTTACAAAAATAACAATGGAATAAGTATCATTTTAGTGTAATTAATCTAAATTTGTAACGAAAAATATTAGGAGTAGGTATAACAAAAAAGGAAACATGAATTTTATAGAAGTGACCCGGCCCCTGGCCACTTTTTGACTTCTGCATGCCCCATTGCTTAAATTTGCACACACACTGTATATTCAAAAATGCTCAAAATTATCAACAAATTATCTTAGCATTTTACAAGCTATTTTGACACGTGTTTTTACAATTTTTTAACAATGAGTTAAGAAATGTAGATCACGATAACGCATCACAAAAAAAAACACGCCAAGCAACTTTACTTGAAATTCCGCACGCTTCGAAATCCAGGTTTTAGTTTATGCACGAGACTGCATGATTCCCTTATTTTGTTTTTTTTTACGCGTTGTAAAGCAAATTTACGTTTAAGTGCTAAAAAGATCTGAGTTTTTTTTTTACTGTTAGCCAAATCCGTGAGTTCTTGTGTTTATTTAAACGTCAAAGTGTTACTAAAACTTAAAGTGTTGTTAAAGCGGGAAAGAGTTGTCCAAAATTTGGAAAAATTCCGAATTTAAGCCACTTCTGCTCCTAAAACTTGAAAATAAGGTACGTGAAATCTGTATTGAAGACTTTAAAAATGGTAAGTTTGTATCTTTTGACCATCTGCTTCATGTAACTTGATATTCCTTCCCAAAAAACTATTTTCTATACTGCAAAATGTGCAAAAAACAATTTCTTGCTACATTAGCGTTCACAGTTTGTAAATACACACATACTTTTGATATTTAAACGTTACTTTGGGTAACAAAAGTAACTAATGAAACCTAAAATGGAAAAAAAGCCACACTAATTGCCCAATAATTTAGGGTGACCAACCGTCCTACTTTGGGAGGACATGTCCTACAATTAAACCTTTTGTCCTCTGTCCTACCTCTTCAAGATAAAAAGCATAAATGTCCTACTTTATATTTTTCCAATAAAAATAAAAATATAAAACTCATTACATTCAATAAAAATTGCAATGCAAAATATCAAATGTTTTATCAAATTTTAACTGGCCTTTTTTCTGTATTACCTTTATTTTCTTATTATACTGTTGAAAAAAAATCTAATTACAGATTACGTTTAGCATACAGGGTGAGTCAGTTTGACTGTTGCACCCCTATAACTTTGTTTATTTAAAAGAAAACCCTCTATAAACCTTGATATTTTACCAAATGACGTACATATGTTTTTTCTACCATGAAATATGTCAGACTGGCGATTGTCATTTTTTTTTGACAAATCATTGTATACTTTTTTTTATTGACTCTGATATAGAATTAAATTCTAAATTCGATAGTACAATAAGAAAAATAAGCATACACAGGAAACTTTTTGAAAAAAATAAGTGTTAAAGTTATTTATTATTTTTTACAAAATCGTATTTAACTAAACAAAACAAAGTCGCTGTAGTACCTAATTGACAGTTTTATTATTTTCCGACGAAAAATTGTTCTTTTGTTGAGCATTTAACTGAAAATGGACCTTCTGCCAATTTGCTTCTGTGAGTGTGTAGGTATTTAAGGCGCTTCAATTTAATGCTTACGAAATAATGATTTTTCGTTGAAAAATAATAAAACATAATTAGACAAGTTATAAAATGTCAATTACTACGGCAATAGTGTTTTGTTTAGTTAAACACGATTTTGTGAAAAATAATAAATAACTTCTAAACTTATTTTTCTCAAAAATTTTCCTCTGTATGGTTATTTTTTTAATACACTATCGGATTTAGAATTTAATTCTTTATCAGAATCAATAAAAACAAGTATACTGTTTTTCATTAAAAAAAGTTGACAATCGCCGGTCTGACATATTTCATCGTAAAAAAACATTTGAACATCTTTCGATTGAGAATTTTCCTCGATTTACAAAAATACAAGGTTTATAGGGGTCTCCTCTTAAAATAACAAAGTTATAGGGGTGCGACAGTTAAACTGAATCACCCTGTATATTATTATTTTAATAATATCTTGGTTATGATCTTTAATCTTTAGTTATTTTGAAACAAAGTTTTCTGCTTTGGGCATAGCGAATTCTGGTCACCCTACAATAATTAACAAACACTTTTTTGATTACATATTTTATTATCTCTTCTCGTTAATACATATTAAACCAACAACTACATCTGAGATATTTTCCATAATTGTATCTACATATTTACGTATGAGGAAATACAATAATTAAACGATTTATTATGTACATACAAACATCTGCATTAACTGCGTTAAACTTGTGCAAAAAAAAAATTATAAAAGCGGTTATTTTACATAATTGCCCTTGTCACACAGGACGGAACACACACGTGATAAACTGCCATTGTATGGAATGAAATATTATACCTTATGTGGTAACAGCTAGACTACATATTTATTAAAAATTAAACTTTACTACTAGGTTAGACAAACATACTATGTTTAAAATGAGGAAACAGCTAAATCATGTAGTTATAAAATGTAATCAAAATCATGTAGTGTTACATCTACAATTACAAACAAAATTGGTGGAAATATCACATAATGCAGCATTGCTTCTCAGAGTTGTTAATAACTCAATGTAAAAAAAAGTTTGGTGTATAAAACATTAAAATAATGTCAAAATAACTATCACACAAAGAAATCAGGTGTCTGTAACAAGCTATAATTATGCAACCACTTCGAAATATGTAAAAGAAACAATTTGATGTTGAAATACATAGATAAAATTGCCCAGACAATTAAACTAAACCAAAAAAACAGGCTAGCTACAAAAAAACTAAAGTAAAGTGTTGTCTGTGTCGACGACGTTTCTAACTAAAACCACAGCACTGTCTAGAGAGCGGCAGAAGAGGGGTTGTGTAACGCAGCTTTTTAAAAATCCGCTGTTCTAATTTCATTATAAATTAAAATACATCAGTTCCATAATTTCCCTTTAAAAAAATGATAGTGCTGCCTTAGTCAGTCTCCTTGGTATCTTTTTTTTGCGGCTACGTTGAGGGTGCAACAGCCAAAGGTGCTGATGGTATTACAGGCACTACTGGTACTACTATGCTCGGATTATTTGCAACTCCAAATGCCGAAACGAACACATTCACTACAGTAACTAAAAATATGCCAATAACTGTAAAATTATTCACTTTATTTGCAAGGCATCTTTCTCGGATGTCGTTTACGTTGTACCTTGAGTTCCATATTAAACCAACTCCCACTCCAACCTGAAACAATTTTTTAAAATTTAGTTTAGTGTCTAGAAAACATATACATAGTGTAATTTTAGTAAATATATCAATTATATTAATTAATTAATCGTTTAAAGGTAGTGTTTAAAGTTCTAGCTGAGCACATTGGTTGATAGATAGTAATTTAGCTATAATTAGTGTAATTACTTTCAAGTATCTATGGCTTAGTATTAAAAGTTATGTTATTGCCAAATTTATAAGAATTTAAATCTATGTTAAACACTAAGTAACTGTAAAATTTTGTCGGTTTTTTTACATTTACTTATTTTCAAAATTAATTGCTGAAGAATACGTCAAGTTGTTGGAAAAGTTTTGGTAAGGCGACTTAAAATTATGGCTGTAATCGCCATATTTTAAATAAATTTTATTTGTTATCGTAATTTATTCTGTTTGGAGGTAAAGTCTTATTTACAATCGGTTAATATCATATTAAACTATAACATTATGCACTAGGGATTGTAATACCGGTAAACCGCAAAAAACGCTCTTCAAATTTTACCGGTAATTTGCAAATTTTTTTACCGGTAATTCCGGTAATTTTACAATATTTTTCAAATCAAATAATCAAAAAGAATTGACGTATTTTCAAGGAGAAAAAATAGGGGGAAATATATACAAATGGCAAATGATTGTTTAATCACTACTTGACCAACAAGTGTAGAATCCGAAAAAGCTTTTTCCGCGGCTGGATCGTTTTCTACAAAAATTAAGTCGCAATTAGGAAACAACAGTTTAAATAAATTATGTTTTCTACGAGCTTATTTTTTAAGAAAAGTTTAAAGTAAAAAATATTGTTAATAGTTTGATAATATTTTTACGTTATATCATTTTATATTTTATGATCAGAATAGTTATATTTTCATGTGTTTTTTTTAATGCTGGATTATATTTTTTGTAATATTTCTATTTTATTTATATACCGGGTGTCACACGTTCATGGTACACCCCCTTTTTTTTCTTTAGTTTTGATTTTAAATAAATGAAATTTTAGACACATGATATATGCAAAAAACCGGGCTTTTTGAGCCGTTGCACACATTTGTTCCACTTCCGGTTTCGCCGGAAATGACCCTAACTAATTTTGGTAATCATTTTTACATAATTAGATTACTGCGATTAACAGGATCTCTTAATAAATTTTCACAATAATTTGAAATGTTTGAAGTAGATTTTTAATAAAAATACAAGTTATTGGTATCAATGGATTCGTTAGAAGATGATCCATGTAAATAACCGCCAGTACCAGCATGGTTCCATTTAAAAAAAATGACTTTTTGTCAAAAAACCGATTCCTCAACCTTCAAAGCCGATTAAAGTAACCTAAATGTCATTTAAAATTTACAAAAACGGTTTTTGGACAATTGTTGACATAATAAAAATCAATTTGTGCAGGTCACGGCACCCTTAATAAAAAACTAAATTTTGTTTAAAAAACATTTTTAGGTTATAAAAATTAACGAAAATAGTGCGGTTGTATCAAAAATCACTTCCTCTTCCCAAAAATGTAAAAATATACAGGGTGTTTCATTTAAAATAACAAAGTTGGGGTCATTTCCGGCGAAACCGGAAGTGAAACAAATATGTGCAACGGCTCAAAAAGCCCGGTTTTTTGCACATGTCATATGTCTAAAATCTCATTTATTTAAAATCAAAACTAAAGAAAAAAAGGGGGTGTACCATGAACGTGTGACACCCGGTATGTATTATATATTCTTATTTTATGTTCTATTATATCATTATTACATAAAAAAATATTACGTTGATGGCTGTTAACTGATATATTGTATGAAACTGATAGTTAGGCTTCAACTATCCCAATCAGTTCCATAATAAATATGTAAATATATATATATTTAATACGGTTTTCGGAGTTTATCCACGTAATAGTTATTTAAATTGGCTCGACGTTTGGCAAGCTATCCCTATAGGGATATGCAGATAAACTCCGAAAACTATATTAAAAATCTTAGTAACCGCGAAAATCTAAAAAGGAAAAAATATAATATAAATATATATAATGTTATGGTTTACCGGTAAACTGGTTTTGATTGAAAATTTTACCGAATTACCGGTAATTCAAAAAGTCGGTAAATTTACTATCCCTATTATGCACGCAGCCATTCAGAACACCATATGTAACGCTAGTATTTAAATCAATATATTCTATTTATACATTTCTCAAAAATTACCCTCCACAGACACGTTTATTGACCTGTCTGGCGTTTTAAACTTTAAAAATCACGCACCTAAACAAAAAGTTTATATACAAAACGAAAATATGCTCAACACCTACGTGACTACATTCTTGAATTTATTATACTTTTAAGGTTTACAAAAATTTATGGAAATTAGCATCAAGTTTAGGACCATCCCCATAAGCCAGGATAATTTTGGAAACCAATATTTTGGTTTTTATGGTCAAAATAACAGTCAAGATATCGCATAGGGATATTGAAGTAAGATGTTTAAAATTTCAATACGATTTAAAGTTAACTCATCAACTTAAACAATTTTAATTAAAATAAAAGCTATCAAATCGACCTCTTTTTTAACTTTAGTTCAAAGCGATTACTATGACTTTTTTATCACCTACGTAAAAAAAATTAAAATAACTGCTACAACAAGCATATCGTCTACATAAATAGCTATTTAAGTATGTTTTGATAAACAAACACAACTTTATTTTTAAACTGATAGGACTCTTTTAAAAGTAACTATTCGTTGCTTACGTCCTTGCCTTATGAACTGCAGTTGATTGTTTAAAAAATGCATGAGCATTTAAAAATATTCTGTTACGTTTTATTTAACTGTGACGAAAGTTGGGAATCTCAGAAACTTATTTATATAATTTTATAAGAACTTATCAAGAATATTTTTTAAAAATAAAAACCATTGCCACATATTTGGCACTGAATTAATGCAACAAACTTTTCGGAGAATATATAGATATAGATGTTTGTTTACACCATGTGGTACCAAAGCTGTTCGTAAAATTAACATCAATTAAATAAATTCCAATTCAGCATAATTTCATGAATCTTTTCCTTGATGGCAAGAAAGTTTTGTTATAAATACTCACTTGTATTAGCAGGCTAAATGTGATCAACACGATGCTGGGGTAGTAATAAGGATGTCTATCAAAACTCTCCAGTACATATCTCAACTGATTGGCATTGGCAGAAAACAAAGCCAAATCCATCATACCCTGGGCAAGAGTCTTCTTGTGCTGGTACACATTCACATCTGGTATACTTTCTTCAGGTATAAACGTCCCATTGTCCACGAAATCAGGAAAATTGCTGTCTGGTTTCATGGGTATGTGTATATCCGGATTGAATGGTACGTTATCAGGAATTCTGGGGTTGGGAAAAGGGCTTGATGGTGGAAAAGGTGTAGCATTATTCGGGACAAATCCTCCTCCACCCATGTTTGGGTTATCAATCGGTGTTGCGTCTACAGGTTTTGTGTTTGTGGTACCATTTCCATCGCCACCAGCTCTTGGCATGATCGGTATATTTTCTGCTTCCTGTGGGTTTCCTCCGTTACCATTTGTGAAGAATCCATCATCCACTCCTGGATATGGTGCGTTGACCACTTCTCTATCATCAAGTTCAGTGTCTGTTTCTGGTGCTGCTAGGGTTGGGGTTGCGTTTTCAACTTCTATCAAAGGATTTGCTGCTTCTGCGTTTACAGAATCTGAGCCGGTGTTTCGGCGCACCCTTCGAGGACTTGGGTTGTTGACGTTTAAGTGTAGATTCCTTGCATGAGCTGTTTGATGGCTGGCGTGATTATGATTGTTGGGACTTGCGTCCCTTACAGGCGACCTTCGGTTCATGTTGACGCGTCGTGTAGGAAGTGGAGAAAGGTTCATTTGCGGTCAATTACTTCGCGTTGAAAAAATAATAACTACGTTTTTCCGAAACAAAACGAAGTCTTTACTTTAAAAATAGCTTTAAGAACGTGTTTTAATGCACTGAAACCAATTAAACTGCGTAGTTTTAGGTAGTATTGAGCGTTTTGTTGCACTTTAATTCACTTAGGCACTGCAATACGAAACTTGTATTCGTTTGTGTACGTTCACTCTCTGTAAACAAACTTGAAATAACTATATATATGAAGCCGACAATCCAGTTTATACGGAGGCCGAAGGAGTGGGAAAAGCTTACGTTTGGGTTTCACTGCTTCACGTATGTGGCTACTGGTGAATTCTCGTGAATCAGCTCCCAAGCTGCAGGCTATTTAATGCCAGCTTCCAACTATATAGACATCCAAGGCTCCGAAATTTCCTGGAAGGAAACATAGACTTTATTTATAATATTCGTAAGACTCGAAATAGCTGGAAGTCGTGCAGTAATAAATTTGTCGCAGTCTTCCTTTTGTAGGTCATCTGGATTTACCAGTTGTCAGACGCAGATCTTATCTCCTAATTTCTTCATGAGAACATAATGATGCGTTAATTATGATTTTAATTAACAAATCAAAGATTACCGCTAAGTTTTAAATTGATAGTAATTGTACAAAGTACAGCTGCATTTTCCCATACATCACTCGTATCTGAATACCCCATAATTAAAATTCCTGGACGTCTAGCGTTGTTAGAGAATAAAACAAACCCAATTTGTAACATTTTTTAAAATAAAAAGATACAATCGATTTATTATTTCACTTTTTTAAAGATCTACAAGATGTTTCGTAAATATACTAACAAATCTGGTATGTTTATATGATTAAATGTTTTAGAATATTTTCTGTGAAGGCCAGAGCCTCTTGAGGGATGGAACCTAAATTATGTTTAAAAATTAATAAAAATTCTTATAAGTCAACACATTAATGATGTTATAAAGCTTTTCAATGTTCATTGTATGTTTGTTTTCTACAAGAATAAATAGGCAAGCCATATTTAATGAATCACTTCTCCTTTATGCTGATTTTGATTGATGAGCTTCCAAAATGGATTTTTTTTTGGAACTAAAATGATACAAAGAACCCAAAATTTTATCTAGCCTTCGAAAATATGAAACTTACTACCCTTAGCAAAAATCAAACCGTAAGATGTAAATATGTAGAGACCCAAAAATACAATTCAATTACGTACACCGAGAATTGATCCTTGTCAATCCATTGTAAATCAAATCATAAGCCCTTTTGTAAAATATATGAACAATGAAACAGCAAAATCTACGAAATTTCTCACAGCTTAATAGAATTGAATTTAAAGTTACAAGATTTGCAATTAATTTTGCATTAAAATTTCAATTTACCTTTTGATTGGCACTTTTATCTAATTAATTGTGTTAATGGTGTCCGCTATCCATAACTAGTAGAAAATTCTAATTTTAGATATTTAATTGCTTTCCTTATATAACAAGAATTAATCCAATACTTAAAACTTAAAGTCGTAAACAAAATTAGTTATGTTAATGTGAGTGTACAAAATTTCTGCCCTCGTTTTTTAAGCTTATTCATTCACGATAATATTTTTAGCGTTTTATTTTTGCCTGTAGAGTGTCGCTATTATTACTTAAAAATTACTTTTAATGATCAAATAATTCTTTAAAAATAATGTGTTACTCATAAGTCGTATTGTACTTTTTTTTTGTTAATAAATCTACATTTGAAGCAAAAATAACTGCACATTTGCTTTTTACTTTGGAATTTACACACACCCATTAGCATTATTAAAGTTTTTCAAGAATGACCATTTTACTAAGTTTTACGAAAACTTTACAATAAAAATAATAAAAGACAACTTCCTGTGATCGTTGTGAATACATAATATTAGTTTCGTTTACTTTTTATCTTTACTTTATTCGTCACCTTGACTAAGAACACAGTAATTTCATTATAAGCTACTACAGACTTTATAACTACGTAGGTATAATAATTATAAGCAATTATCTGAGGTAGATGTACTAAAAAGGTCGATCTGTTGTCAACAAACTCTTGTTTTGCCAAGTTCTACCACGTTAATATTTTAACCATAAAAGAAGCTGCAAATAGCACAATATAAAAACTTCAGATCTACATAATTTAAATACAGACTTATAGTAGTTAAAAGTCACTATTATAGTTTTAGATAAGACGTAATTTATTAATGTTTGATTAGAGATAACTAATAATTATATCCATGCGCGATAGTGTGACAATTTTTATTGATATCATATTGATAAAAAGGCATGGATTTTTTTAATAACATCAAAATATTTTCGAGGTAAAGAAAGACTTCTTCCTGTTGTTTATTTTTATCAGGAACTTCATAAAAACAAAATCAAACAAAAAGTTTATAACTAAATATCAATTTTCAATAAAGAAGTGAAATTAAAAATCACTCATCAGTAAGTATAATAAAAAATCACTTACTAACGAATAAGTGTAATTAAAAATAACTTATTAATATTAAATAATAGAAATTCAAAATTACTTATCAATAGATAAGGGCAACTAAAAATCTTTTATCTTTAAAAAAGTGTGATTAAAAATCACCCATCTTTGATTATAAGAAATATCTTGTAGAAATGTTGGATCAGTTTCAAAACTCTCGCCTTTTCGCCAACAGCACTCTAAAATAAATCAAATAAGATTGATTCTGATGAAGAGACGAGACTTTCGAAACTGTTTCATCATTTTTGCAAGAGATTCTTTGTAAAAAAAAGAAAACAAATTTATTTATAGCACTGCAGAATGTTACATCTTAAATGATATCTAAAATGCGTTTTAATGTTTTGAACCAGTACATTATTACAAATGAATTTTCCCTCCAATTTTCACTTTAACTACGTATTGTAGCATAAAAGTCATTTTGAAGTCATTTAGTACCCCACAATTAAATTTAATTGCCTTGCATATTTTCCATGCTAAATTCTTGAACGAAATTTTTGTATCAAAAATCGTATATGATTTTCTTAAACGAAAAAATAGTATAGTATAAAACAGTCTTTAAACATAAATTAGGCTGTAATAATTTCTGTTACGTGCGATCCCAAAAACCGCAATTGTACTGTTCGCCTTGAATTTAATGTCTGTCTTTTTTTAATTAAGTGACACAAATATCTTTAACTAATAAAATTTAAATGTTTTATTAAAGTTTATTACTTATGTTTTGTAAAGTTCTGTTCCATATTGTGTAAATATTTCAAATTTAATGCAAGGAAGGGCAAATATTAAGAAATCATTTATCTTATAGAAGAGAAGCAACTCTTCTTCAAAAATAGCTTTAATAGTTTCAAAATTAGCGTCATTTCTTCAGTAGATTGTTTCCTGATTTATTTACTTTTCACATTTAATCAGTTACATGATTCAAATTTATCACGAAATAAAACAATGTTAAAGTTTTCTTTGAAGATTGGAAGATTACGTTGATGTATCTGAGGAACATAAAGTTTAAAAAATAAGTTTATGGCTGTTTTAAAGAATAATAGTTAGGGGAAATTGATGTAAAGATCATGCATCATTTCTGGTGAACCCGTTGATAAATAATGACAAAATAAATTTTAAAAGGATTGTTTTCTTGTAATGCAATAATAATTGTAAGTTGCACATATACAAAACAGACCAAAAAATCTTGGTTCACAGCCAACTGGTCGACGTCGCGTGCCCTCCATCGCATAAAACGTGTTTACCTTCCTGGCGACATTACAATTGTCCTTCAGAATTAAAATAATTGGAAATTTTTAGTGCGAAATACTACTACTATACGATGATGAAGCATTTTTAGATACTTCAGTATCATCAGCCAGACAGTTATGAATTTGATTGTTACAGTTTTTTTCCGGTTTCGCGTTAAGTTATTTAGAGAGTAGGCCGTTAATTATTAGACCCTGCAGACGGGAATTTCCCATTTCGCGAGAATGTTCTGCTTCATGCCAAGCCTACTCAGCAAAAGGGGAAAATATTGACGTCATTTGCTACCGTTATGGTAATAATTACGTGCACAGGTGTACTTGAACTATGAATTAATTTTCTTTGTTGAAATGTGCATTAACGTTATTTCCAGGAATTAATTACTAATTCGTAGATTATAATAACAATAAAGGAATTGAAGGAATTTCGCGAAAATAGACGATTTTTAGTAATCAGAAAACATTGCCTGGGGGATCAATTTAACTAATTTTGAAATAATCTTTAAAGAGCTTTTAAGCCAAAAGTTCCAAATCGGCTATAGCGTTTTGGTTCATCTAAAAAAAAATTGAGCGGGTTTTGAACCAATAATTGGATCTTGCTACTTATTTACATAAAAGTGTTTTCTTTTTGTTTATTTGTCTATTTACAACTGTCGTTTTAAATACTAAAAATTACTTACAAAAGCAACATGATTCGTGTTAAATAAATCTTTTAAACTTGTTTTTGCGTTGTAAAAGGAATAGGACATTTGCATATCATAAATACTAAATCAGCGTTTTAAACAACCCTTGTTTTTAATTTTATACATTTCACAGTTGAGGTTTATTTCATTAGTCAATTTAAACTGAACTTTAGTGTATGGGTCATAAAACAAACAAAAATTGGTAAATATTTTCATGTACAGCTTGAGCCATGCTCTGTTTAGCGAACAGCTATTAATGTGTATTTAATATATTAAATTTCTATTCAAAGAAAGCTTTAGTAAATTAGGTATGCTTTGAGTCAAGCATTGTTTAACTGTTTATCTTGAGATTAAGTTTATTTAAATAAAACATTGAGGTAAATTTTTGCTTCCCAGATTAAATATTCTTATTCAACTGAAATTTTAAACATTTCCATTAAAAATATTCCTGAAAACGAACCAAAATTCTTCTATTCCTTTTCTTATATATATATTTGTTGTTATTATTAACTAAAGCAAAAATGGGATAAACTTATTTGGTTTACACTCACTTAACTCTTTGTTGTAAATATTATTGAATGTAAAAGCGTTTCTTTCTTTTTCCATTCATTTGTGTGCCTAAAGCCTAATACATAATAGAAATTTTACACAGAACAAATAATTTTAGCTAACAATTTCCGTATTTTTTTAATATTCAAGGTTCACGTAAATGTGAAATCATTGGTTTAATATTTGTTGTAAGAACAGTGTGACCACAACCAGTGACGTAGCAAGAAGCGAATGGGACCGTGTGCTAGCAGAGTTATTGGGCCCTTTGGATATATTAATATAAATAAACTTAATTAAAAATTAATCATTGTATCAAAGGATCTTTTGTCATAATTTTAGACTGTTTTCAAGTTTTTCGACTATTAATTTTTAAAATACGTAAAGTACGTAGTCTCGATGTATTTTTTCAAGAGTAATTCATTGCCGAAAACTGTATTTTTTATTTTTCGAAATATAGCTAAAAACCGATTTTTGGCAATTTTCAAAAATGTTAAATATCTCGCTTAAACGAAACGAAAAACTTTAAAAACATTTTGGCATGGTTTTTTGTCCTTAATAAGATAGCGATGTTCTATTTTTTTTTTACTCAAACGAATATCGATATATTACACCTAACTTTTTTATTTTAAATAGCAACCATAGTTGGCTTTGACATGAATCAAAAGCTTATTTTTTGTGCTTTTCAAAAATATATAATTTGAAAATTGCCAAAAATCGGTTTTTGGCTAATTTCGAAATTTAAAAAAGATATAAAAAATCTGTTTACGGCAATGAATTTCTCTCGAAAAAAGAAATCCAGACTACGTACTTAGCTTTTTCTATCTCTCATAATAACCGAGATACCCTGTATGGGCATCGAAAATAGGCCACCCTGTACAAATGGAATTTCAGTGGCGCTTAGGTCCCCATCTACAAAAATCGTTTGCGCATTCAAGTTCAGACAGAAATTAACTTTAGTTGAGTTGTAATTAAAAATGTCTTCCTAAAATTTATTATAATTTATGTCAATACTATATTTTACAACAAGTACTGTCTTCGAAGTATCTATTCCTCATCCTTATAGCTTATAGTATTTCGACACATAATTCAGCACCATTAACAACGTCCATTCCAAGATATTCAAAAATTGTTTTTCAAAATTTTTTCACTGATTTTCTCTATCATACATTTACAAACACTGATATATTTATAGATAAATTATTATTGGATACACCAAATCATTCTTCTAACCAATCATTGAAATAACAACTTTAATTAAAATAAATTACACTTTCATAGTTTTTTAAAAAAGTCGTTTCTTTAAAGTTCATTTTCATTTAAAATATTGTATTAAAAATATTACTTAACACCAAAAAACTAGTGGCAAAGCACCAATGCTGTTTCTTAAAAAGTAGATACTTGAAAAAATTTAAGTAGCATCTTCCTGTATACAGGGTGTCCCAAATTCGTGTAAATGCATGGGGATGTCGCTTATCTTAAAGATACGAGGTCGGTTATATTAGGACAAAGTTGCGAAATTAGAAGCTCATCAAATATTTGCAAAGAAAATTTTCATAGCTGTCTTAGTCCAAAAGTTATTCTTGTTCTGTTAAAACTGTCACTTTAACATTAAATGATCGTGATTAATTGTATAATTTGCAACCAGCTAGAAATTCTTTGATATTTGTGCTTTTGTTCGCAATTTTTATTTTCACTATGTTATGGTAGTACATTTTTAATTAATTTATTTATTCGCTATCCCTTCGTGGATTGCGAAGCATTGTTAATACAATTTTCGTCAATTATGGAAAATAAAAAGTGTTACAAATTACAAATATCATATTGTAATTGATTTTAATGAAGTATTGAATAAACTGTTAAAAATTAAAAAGCATGCCATGAGAAAACAAATTTTGTGTGTATTATGACATTTCTCGAATTCCTTAAAAAGTGTCGATTGTCATATTTAATAAAATGGTTTTCACAAACAACGAAAAACAGGACATGTTACAAATTTATTATGCGTCACATAGAAACTGTGATAGATCTATTCATAATTATCTTAAACTGTACCCAGAAAGACAACAATACCGATGTATTTTTATCTATTGCCCAGAAACTTAAATTTTTGTGGTGAATTATCATTTTAGATATTAAGTGTCATATATCATTGAAATCAGAAGACAACATGCTATCCGACTATATGAAATTTTTTTCGCCGTATTTAAAAAAAGTTGATAGTTCTGAAGAGACGAAACGTTGTTGGAAATTTTATGTTATCTCAAAATATAAAGCATAAGAAGTTGCCATGGAGAATTGTTTCCAGATTGTCGATATCTAAAAAATTTAGGAAATGGAGCAGAAAAACGAAAATCAATTTTTTCAGTTGTTCTTGAATAACTTTTGAACTAGGACAGCTATGAAAATTTTCTTTGTAGATATTTGATGAGCATCTAATTTCGCAACTTTGCCCTAATTTAACCGACCTCGTAGCTTTTAAGATGAGCGAGATCCCCATGCATTTACTCGAATTTGGGAGACCCTGTATAATAAATTAATTTGCTTATTATTTAAGGAAAATTTAAACCAACCATTTTTTAACCACAAATTGTAAAGGTGTGTAAAATAAACTACACCATATTTAAAATCAAAAATATGAAGGTGAAATAAATACACAACATAGTTATAATGTTTATTAAAAATAAATATACTCGTATATACATCTATAATACAAAATCTGTTTAAATTATTTCATTAGCAAGTATTGCTAAAACTTTAAATCTATACAAAATATATTTTTCTTATACAGTTAAATTCACAATCGACAAGTTCACTGTATTGTAAATGAAACAACTTACAAACACTTATAATAATATTATGGCATTTAAAACAATCGTAATAGGATTTAATTATTTCGGCAAAAATACATTTCAATAGCATAATACGAATATACAATTCATTATCCAGGAATAATATGAGACTCCATAAAATTAAACCTTAAAATAAAAAATGCTTGTACTTTTTTGAAAACATCAACTACATACATACATACATATATATATATAAAAGAGCTTGTTTGTTTGTTTGTTCGCTATAGAATCCTAGGTCTGTTGACCGATTGGGACCAAATTTTGCAGTTACTATTTAGGACCTGATGGATCAAACGTCATATAAAGAACGGCCGGAAACGTCCGCCGGGCGTACAGAAAAATGAATTAAAAATAATATTTTTCTACAACCACTAATGCGAATGACTTACTCTACAGCCTGCATGCATAGTAAGTGGGTCTTTACGCACGGTAAGCAAAAAGCACAGTTTTTTAAAGAAATGATCAAAGTAGACTAACGTCAAACACTTCCTGCATGCCTAGTTAGTGAGATAACCACGGTCTACCACACAGGTTAGGAAACCTGTCAAAAAATCTGGAACTTTTTAACATAAATTTCCCCTAGGTGGCGATAAGTCTAAGAACCATTCGCCATAAAAATCCGTTAGATGGCGATAAGTTTAAGAACCTGTGCTTGCAATAGGTGGGATCTTATTTTGGACAATACTGACTTAAAAATTCGGTTAAAACATTTTTATATACAGCCTCTGATTGATTAAACTCGAATTTTGCGAATTTTTTAAGGGAAAGCTTATAAATTTTGCTGACTATGTCAAAATCTTGTGCATGAACCGGTTCTTAGACTTACCGCCATCTAGCGATAATTTATGGCAAACGGTTCTTAGACTTATCGCCATCTGTGGGATAATTTACGGAACTAGTTACCGGCCTCAGTCGGTTTTATATGGGAGTTTCCCAACCTGTGTAGTAGACCGTGGTTATAACTTATAATGCACGGCACGGTCTACTACACAGGTTGGGAAACTCCCATATAAAACCGACTGAGGCCGGTAACTAGTTCCGTAAATTATCCCACAGAGGCGATAAGTCTAAGAACCATTCGCCATAAATGATCACTAGATGGCGATACGTCTAAGAACCGGTTCGTGCACAAGATTTTGACATAATCAGCGAGATTTATAAGCTTTCGCTTAAAAAATTCGAATTTAATCAATCAGATGATGTATATCTTCTTCTTCTTCTCGTCTCCTTCTGCCTTTTCAGGCGTCGGAGGTTAGTCTCGTATCCCGAGTCCATTTGCGCCATGCCCTTCTGTCTTTTGCAAGAATTTTCATTTCTTCTGGTGTTTTTCCTCTTTCTGCTCCCCAATCCCTTATTTGATCCATCCATTTTCTTCTTGGTCTCCCTCTTTGTTTTTTGGCTGGTTTTCCTATTTCTATTATTTTTCTTGTAAGTCTGTCTGGATTCATTCTCATGACATGACCATACCAGTTAAGTTGTTTCTTTTTTATTTTATCTATTATTGGTTCTTGTTCTGTCATTTCTCTAATGTTTTCGTTTCTTAAGATGATGTATATAAAAATGTTTTAATTGAATTTTTAAGTCAGGTTTGTTTAAAATAGGTTTTTAAACTTAATCGCCATCTAACGGATTTTTATGGCGAATGGTTCTTAGACTTAGCGCCGTCTAGCGGAAATTTATGTCAAAAAGTTCCAGATTTTTTGACAGGCTTCCTAACCTGTGTAGTAGACCGTGATGCACGGTAAGCAAAATGCACACTTGTCTAGAAATGTCAAATTTGACAAGACAACATAATTACATGTGTAAATAGCCAAAAAGCCATTAAAATCGTAGGTATTATGTGATCGTAGAAAAAGTAAGCTACATAACACGAGTTGTAAAGCAATTATTCACTCGTGGAAATACGCACTCACCACTATGCCGCTCCGTGCGCAACTTTTCCACTCGTGCGTAATATGCTTCTTACACCTCTTGTTATGTACCTAATATACTATTAATAAATTGCTTACTTTAATTAATCAGAATGTTGGCACTTTGGGCATAATCAGACTACTAAAAAAATAAAACCACTACTAATGATTAAAATAAAAAACTATTAAATTTATATAATAGTAAAAAAACTTTAGGGTATAAATTGTGGATTGGCTTTCAGAATTTGTTTCCAAAAGTGCTATACCTAATGGCAGCTAAAACTGGTCTAGAACCTCGAGGAACAATCTAGTAGCACAAATCTATGCACCAAAAAATCACAAATTTATTTGATAATTATAAAAATCGCTGAATCATCCAAAGAATAATTGACAGCAAAGCCATGCTTTTTAGTCTTTATAGTATCACCGTTTTTCGAATTTTAAGGCAATAGGACCATCAGGTTTATTAATTAACAATGATCTCGAGTCCACATCGAAGCCTTCCCAAGTTATTTTGAAATTTCTTGCCAGCTGCAAAAAAAAATTGCGTTTAATTGTAATTATATTTCGGGCAAATTTGTAGATTCGTATAGTTATGAAACTACTTCAAAATGTGTACATAAAATAACGATAATAACCAAGATATTTGTAAAAAAACAGTCAACTAAGTTTTTTGTACTGATGGATTATGATTTTTAGCAAAAAATTTACAAAGAAATTGTGTCTTAACCAGGGCTCGAAACCGAAAAAAATTTTGGTTAACGGTTAACCGAAATCGAGAACTTTATTTTTATAACGGTTTTTGTTGAAAAACCGGTTTTATTCGTAAAAAAACGGTTTAGTGTAAAAAACCGATTTAAAGTATAAACCGGTTAAATTAATCGGTTTTTAAAATTATTTAGATCAGGAATGCAAAGTATGAAAAGATATTATTTATTTATAATTTTATAATAAATGTACAATCAAGAGTTCAGTAATGACTTTTGGTAAACTAATCGCATTTACCTACTACAGATTTTGTATTTTTCATCGTAATTTTTATTAAAAAAAGATGTTAAAAAAAAACGGTTTTTCATTATTTTGGTTAGTTACCGTTTTTTTGCCTTTAAAAATAACGGTTTCAGTTTCGGTTAAAAATCACTTTTTCTGACAAAAAATAACGGTTAACCGGTTTTTCAAACCGGTTTCATGCCCTGGTCTTAACTTTAAAAAAAGTTTCACCTACCTTTAGTATTAAAGTTAACATATTCTGTTCAGCTAATCTCCGTGCAATACAAGACCTGGGCCCATGTCCAAAAGGCAGAAGTAGAAAGGGATGGGTCGTCTTGTACAGGGGATGATTTTTCAACCATCTTTCCGGTTTGAATTCGTGAGGGGATGGAAAATATTGCTCAAGGCGGCAAGATATTTGATTTTGAGTGACCACTACCGTCTAAAACAAAATCAAAATATTTTTAAACCCATATTTTAGGCGAAATTAAAATTGAATTAGCTGTTTCAATTATTTTATAAACTTATTTTTCATACCTGTGAGGGCACATGAAACTCTGAAAACTCGGCGTCAGCGTCTAAAACTCGACCGATACCGACTGACACAGGACGAAGCCTTAGCGATTCCTTAAGAACTGCTTTCGTGTACTGTGCTTGGCTTAGAATGTCTTTTGTTACCGGGTCTTTTGGATTTGGCAACAGTTTACGAGACTCTTGGTAGAGGGCACTTTGGGCTGAATGATTTTTGGCCAAATGGTATAAAACGAAACTCATTGCATATGTGCTCTAAAAATTACAATTTTTGTACATTCTTTTGGGTTTCAAGTTCTAGGTTTGTAAAGAACGCTTACTGTGTCTATTCCAGCTAACAAAAAATCACAAACCATTCCAATAATATCTTTAAAATCTAGCTCGGGTGAAGATAGATAACTTTCTAATAAAGTGAGTGGTTTGTTTTTGTCTGTGTCATTGAAAAAAGTCATTTTAAGTGATAATAGATCTATTGCTACCCTAAAAATTAAAAATCAGTGCAAATACGGTACAATACAAAATTTCTCAGTCTTCACAATATAAAATTACAATTACTTATAATGTTTTCAGGTTTCTAGCTAGTGGGAGTCATTTTTTGGGCAAATAATAAAGTAAGTGTAAAGTGTTTCAATTATAAATAAATATTTCTTAGCAAAACAATATTTTTATGTAAATATTTTTCATCAAAACAATGTTTTCGCATAAATATTTTGCAATATCATTTTGAAAGTGTATATAAAAGCAACAATTATGAGCAACAACTGTTAATAATGCAGAATTTAGTGATAAATATTGTCAATACAAAATGAAAACCAGTACTATTACTTATAAATGAGCAAAATACCCATAAATGCTTACAATTACTGAAAATAAAAGTAAATGTGCTAAATCTTAAGAGGCAATAGCATTTTTACCATGAATTTTGAATAATTACCAGTATAACACATTTTATTACATAATTTTTTAACAACTGAATATCGAAATGTGCAAAATTTTCTTTAAATTTACACAAATTAAAAAAACAATTGACTTACTCCTCCATAAACTGTTGTGAAGTTCGTAATTTTCTGAACATGGGAGTCTCAAACTTCTTCCACATTTGGGGCCCATTGTCAGTCTTTAGTATACAACTATTTGTTGTCAAGGCAGCTTTCATTAGCCGAGAAGACCGGGAATATGGTCTCAGCTCCCTTCTTGAAAAACTGTCTAATCGCAAATCCAAAATTGCTAAACATGTTACTGAAAATATGTTTGCAACTTAATCAAAAACTCATGTTACAAATGCAAACGGCATACATTCTAAAGACAATCTTGCTAGTTCTGGTAAATAGTCAATTTCTTCTTTGTTGGAGTTTACACTAAGTTCATGTAGTCGTTCTAAAAAATCGTCGACTACATCATTGGTCCCTGGCAAGAAATTAAGTACAGCCGTGGGACTACTAAGGCCTCTTTGAAATACACTACGAAGCCGTAACCATTCAGGTCCATTGCTAAAAAAAAATATAATTTACAGTTTATAGCTTTTCATAAAATATTCATAACTTACGTAGGTAGTAAGCCTCCGGTATTATATACATTGGGTTTATCCAATCGATACTTTTCTAGAGCCAAATGACTCCTTCTTTGGGGGTACTTCCCCTCTTTCCGGAACATCATTTCGATATCCTCTGGCCTAAACAGCCATACAATATTTACGCCAGGCACGATTTGCTCTCGTACAACGGGTCCAAATTTCTTTAATTTTCTAAATCCGTTGAGGTGTAGTCGATCAAATTTATAGGGGCCTAAAATCAAAAATATATAATCGAAATAAATTTGGTTCAAAATTAGTAGTTCAATTGCACCACATGGATAGTTGATACATGCTAATATGGGCAAAAAAATATATACACTTATACTCGAAATAAGACTAGATATTTATCAGAGAATTACTATAACGATAGATTTAATTTTTTACAGTAATGAGTAATATTAATTTGTTTACATATTAAATAGTAACAAAAAAAATATTTTACCAACAATCGGTAGATACTGATGTAAAGTACCAATACCAGGCAACGAAAGGGGGCCAGGTATCTCATTGAAACTTTTTGTGGAACGTCTTATCGTTGTGCACAAATCACGACAGGATAATCTTTTAATTTTGTAATTAAAACCAATTAATAAATAAGAGCACTTATTCGTAAGAACACACATTTTGTGGTTTATTTAAGAGAATGGTTTAAATTTTAAATTTTAAATTCATTTATTATTTATTTAAATTTCGTGTGGGAGGGATACATTTAAAAAGGAGGATAATAAGAACTGGATGACAACAATCTCAATTAATTATAGCAACAAGATTTCAAGTGTTGATAACAATGATAGAAGTTATCTTTTGTATATATATCACAGATGTTTTTAATCCAAATTTATGGTGTTTTAAGAGTAAAAACAAATGAATATGTTACCACTACACAACACTGCTGATTAGGTTAACATCTTAAGTTTTAACACGCCACTGGAGGGGCAACAAACGTGTTAACATGGCGGTTAATTTAAATATTGCCCTTGACTTTTAAGTTCAATGAAACCATAAATAACTTTTATAACCCTTTATTTACGTTACTATGTACAAAAATATCTATTCTATCAAGTCCATGGTAAAAAATTACAAAACAACAAAATACCTAACACTAAATACCCTAAGAAATAATACTTAACAAACTTTTGTTCGACATTTAAATCGTTATTAAACAAAAACAATTCATTATTATGCTTTTCTTTAATGGTACGAAAACAATAACTACAAAACCAGTAAGGAACTGGACTTGCGGAACATAGCATTCTAGTCGTAACTTGAACGTGAATACAGAACAAACAAAAGACAGTTAAAACAACTGCATGTACAATGAACACAAACATTTGAACATCGTAATAGTTACTTGTTTTTTTAATGTAAGCTTTAAATTCATACAATTTTATTGGAAATATACCCAGATTTATGCAGTATTCTACATGTTGATTAAAGAATTTCGTGGAATAAAATAATACGATCGAAATCATTGGAAATGCGAGTAAAAAATTAGGCAATTGTTTTAGTTCGAAATATCTCAAAAATCCCACGTTCCAATAATGATCTTGTATGTACGAGTAAGCAAGCGGTACTTTATTAAAACACCAGCTTTGGTTGTAAGTTGAAACCATTCCCGGTAAGATAAAGCCGTTGGTTTGAGCATAATCGACTATAAAGTCTGGTAAATTATGATTATAACTTGTACAAAATAATAAATAGTCATAAATTTGTAATAAAATAAAAGGTAACATACAAACTAAAATAGTTAAAAGTATAACCAACGTACACTTAAGTCCTTCTCTAATGTTATAAATTAAATCATGGGATTTTGCTATAACATTTTTGAAATACAACTTAACAACAAAGTAAATTATGAAGCCTATGTTTAAAATTCCATTCGACCTTGTACAAGCTCCTAAGCAAATTGGAATTATGAATAAGGCTGATTTCAAATTTAACAGGTCACATGGTTTTATATATTTTGCATTTATTAACATACAGTTTAACATAGATTTAAAAGTTAAGTAACTGAAAAGGCATTCTGTGTATGGTGCTACAAAAAATACTGAAGACGGATTTAAACAGAATAAAACACTCGATTTGTAAGCCAAATCTTTGTTTTTTAATATGACTAGACTTAGTTTGTACAAGCACTGTGCTGATTTAATAAACAAAATAATGTTAATAGTAACTGCAACTAGGAGAGTTGTAGAATCTTCATTTAAAAACGGTAATAAAATTGAAAATGGTACTGATATGAATCTAACTAGTATTGGAAATAGCGGAAAAAATGCCAACGTATTTTCATACGTGTAACCATATTTAATAATGTGTATAAAGTACTGTGCATCCCAACGAACGAACCCTCCCAATAATACTTGAACGATCTTATCGCTTACAGTCTCGGTCCCGTCTGTCTTAGGGTACAGGAACACGCTGGCATCATGATCTGGTATTAAAAAATTTCCTAGTGCTTGAATAATTATTATTATTACACGAGAAGCAAGTGCTGTAATTAAAATTTTTCTTTCGGCGTCATACATTGTTGTAGTACTCTGCTGTTGGATGTGGTTCTATTGAAATCTAAAAAATATATTATCAGTTATTTAATACAATATAGAAAAACGAAATAATCGTACCATTCACAGTTTTCAGTTCTGGTATTTGTAACATTTCAGTTTTTGATTTAAAATTTATCAGACTTATCAAAAATTGAGGTTATGGTTACGCTTCAAAAACATTGTCCAGTGGTGTAACAATTCTTCTTCTATGGTAACAATCATAGAAGAGTAACAATTAGGGAGCTCAAATTTAAATAAAATTTGTTTAATACGTAAAACGGCTAAAATGTGCAGAATTTGAGCTGTTTCTCATCATATATGTATAGATCTGTTTAGAAAATGTACGTTTTAAAAGTTTTTGATTTTTTGCATTGCAAGAGAAGGAGAAAAGGTATAAATAATACAATGAAATAATAAACTTATCGATCTACTTTATTAAAAACATTTATAAAGTAAGCATAGAACAGCAACTGGAAGATTTTAACATTTAAAGGTACGGATATTGTATTCAATAATAAATACTAAAAGTTTTATGAAACGGTAACCCCTTCTTTAATATTTCATCGGCATGTTCCCTCCTGAAGTCCCACAAATAATGATCAATCAGAATGGAATTAACCATTTTGCCTTCTTCCAACTTCTTCTGCACATACTCGACAAGCAACTCAACTGCATGAATCGAACATCCTCGAATTTCCACTTCCATATCGTTGCCGTTTTCCAAAACAGTATTAGCTTTAAGTACATCCAATATTTCATTGTCATATTCGAAGACTCCGTAGTACAGCAAAGCTTGAGGAATTCTATAATCCGCGAACATTGTTATCTCATCGATGTCCTCAAAATATCCAATACCCTGTTTACGGAAGCATGCCCAAATATCCCCGACCAAAATTTGAGCTCGCTTGTACAATGCCACTTTCTTATCTTTGTACCTGGCTTCATCACGGTAACACTTGAAATTATCGATGATCAGGTTCAGTAATTTTACTGCCGAGTTATCTGCTTGCTTGACGCAAGTTTCGAAAGATCCGTTGAAATTCTCCAGAAGAGATGTGCCGACTTCATGCAGAGATTTGATTCTGTCGGGTAACAATGGTATTGGAATATCGGTGTCGCCACGAAAAATTTTTGAGGCTTGTTCTTCGGTTATGGTAGAGTAGAATTTCGGGTTTAAAATATCGACCTTTTCCTGAAAATTTTGATTAGTTAAATAACTTGTACAATTAAAACCTGTGTTTCTATTAGAAGACATTTTAAAAAGCTTACACCAAATGGAAATTAGTAAATAAAAATTTCCAATGAATCTAAAGCAAAAATAAGCAATTTCAAAATTTAACAAGACTACCAACACAATAATATACAACTCAATTATCTGCATTTAAAATCGTAAACAAAACAAATATTTCAAAAAAACCATGGTTACTGCTTAAAAAAGTTAAACAACACTATTTGACAGTTTTGTTAATATTCATGAAGAAAGTTATACCCACATGCCCCTAAATATCTACGCCTATGGCTTATGCTAATTTTGCAATTTTAAATTGTTTACTTTATGACGTCATGGAAGCTGTACACTGTTGCGAATTTAAAAGAATTCTCAAATAAAAATAAACAAACTATATAGAAAATTGCAGATATTTTCAAAAAAATTAGCCAATAGTTTATTATTTTGGTTGTAATAATTTAAAAAAATATTTTTCTTACTTCAATGGCTCTGTTGATAGCGGCACACAAAGCGAAGTATCCGGTTTTTCCCTTAACTTTCCATCCCTCTTCATTTTCATTATGCCAGAAGCAGAAGTTGAGGGTGTCTACCACAAATATCCAATCTAAGGCCCATGGATCGTCTGCCTTCGGATGAAAATCATTTTGGCTGAATTTTTCCACAGACAATTTGCCGGCATTTATTTCTGCAACAATCTAAAACGATTCAATTATTAAAAGCATTAATTCCCAAAAAAAGCACCTTATCGCCGAGAACTGGAATTTTGTCCTCCTTAATCTTGACATGTTTAGCCTCAGAGCTGATAAATTTTCCGGCTTCTTTTGGGAGTAAAACCATGATGAATTTAGAATTCCGTGCGTTTGCTTCTAATTCACGCTAACATGTGCTCACCGCCCGCGAAATTTCCAAGGTTAACGTTACCAACGGGTTTAACGCATTTTCAAGTTCAAATTTATCGATTTAAACTTTGCTGGCCTGCTTTAACCAGGAACAAAAAGTTGACTATTTGGCTCATACTTTGCTTAGATTATCTTAATTTATGTGGAGATAAAAGTGTAATAAATTAATTACATCTGACACGAGATAATAAATTTAAAACCTAAATAAATAAAAAATAAAATCATTTCCATTGTATCACATACAAATCTGTATATTATTTCGTTATCTCGAAAAACTAAAGACTTTTTTCCCTGAGTTGAAATTCTTTACACTTGTTTTTTTTTCCTTGAAAATCTATGATGGGCATTTAGTTAGATGCCTTTTTTTCTAGTCTTGAAAAACTATAGGCTATAGAGAGCTTGCTTTTTTCACATAAAAACTTCACGCTTCAGGGGACTTTAGTCTTAAATATACAAACAGCTATTTGCCTTGAAAAAAGCAATAAGACTTAGAAATGCTTAAAATCTACCAACGGTGCTGTAACTTTAATTTTGGTGAAAGATATATTAAAATATGCATTTTCAATAAAAAAATTTGAGTTACTTATTAAAACTGATTGTGAATGTTGAAAATACTTTTTAAAACGATAATACAAAATAAAAAATGATATTTTTGAAAGGTGGTCAATGAAAACCATTAATTATTTGGTATCTTTTATTCAATAGTGTTTAGATTTCTTTATTGTAACATTTTATCCTTAACATTAAACCATTTTGGTGCCAAATTATTTATTTTTTTGTGCAAAAATATGTGATAAATAACTTTCTCTATAAAATCAGTCAGATTTTATTACATTAACACAAAAATATAGTCCATTATTTACAAACGGTCGTTATTCAAACTGATATATAAAACAGTCAAAGCAATACAAATTTTAAATAATACAACAATCA
Organism: Elmis aenea; assembly: GCA_947652605.1. Taxonomy (NCBI): domain Eukaryota; kingdom Metazoa; phylum Arthropoda; class Insecta; order Coleoptera; family Elmidae; genus Elmis; species Elmis aenea. Next base: position 21,524,958 of record OX393580.1, on the reverse strand, counting down.
CCTACTGAAAGAAAATACACCATTTGGGTACTATTTTTTACAACAATAGTGTGCAAAAAACAATTCTTCGAACATCAAAAATATTGAATTGTGAAAATAAGTACGAAGTTTTGCTCAGTATTGTTCTTTGAAATCATAAATATCAGGTGACCAGAAAAACTACAGTTTAATGTTTTTTTTGTGCTCTTATACAGAACTGCATTTTAGTTAGCAAGATAACCAATAGAGGCAGCAGTTACTTTGATCAATAGCATTTTGTTTTCATTTAATTTGTTTGATAATGTAGATTATTCCAACATTTATAATACTTCAACAAACTTGAAATTTATTTTGATTCCACTTATTTTACTTCGAAGTCTTTCTTACAACATAAAAAAGTTTCATAGTGTAATTTGCGAAGGTCTTGCTTAATTTTGGTCATTTTAGGACACCCAGTAGGTATAATCTTGTTAAGTATGGATGAATAATTAATTCTATTACCAAAGTTATCGAGAGCCAAAAACTTATCATACTAATAACCAAAACATAATTTTAAGTTTAAACAAAATTATGAAATAAAAGTCGCAAAATTCCTACATAAAATTTTAATAATTTTAAAATTAAAGCATCATATTTAAAATTGCAATTCAATAAACCTATAGTTATATTCAAATGTGAATACTATGCGTCCCATTCGTCATCATTGGAATCGGTATCTGATGTACTATCATCCTCGGAGTGAATCACACGGTTACGTTCAGCCAAAGCCCTCGCCAGGGCACCGGCTAAATCCCCTGGACCCTGATCGGCTAGAGGTGTCACAGGTTTAACCTCACGTTCCTTATAACAAATTCAAAATCAAAATTTTTTTAGAAAAAAAAAATTAATCACTTACGTTTGCCGGTTTTAATTGGAAGCCTTTCCGGATTTCGCTTAGGAGATCACCTCGGGGCCCGTCAACTGATGTTTTTCGTTCCACTTCGACAGGCTGTAAATAAACGTTTAAGTTGTAATGAGCAAGTTATAGAAGATTTGTGGTAGTAGGCTGTGTTAAAAAAAAAAGAATCATTGAAAAAACAATTGCTGCATGTACTTTTGGGTGTCTTACCAAGAAACTAGGGACTTTACCTTCAGTGTTGTTCCCCCTCGAATGCTTTCCAATAGGGCCGACCGCGTATCCGGAACTGCTGGAGATGAATGAGATACAATAGGTGCTGATGTTGGTGGGGGTAAATCAAATGCTGGAGGCGGTGGTGGTGGAGGTGGAGGGGGAGCTGCGGCCGCTGGTGGAGGCGGTACTGCATTAACTGTAAAAGTACATACAAATGACAAATTTAAGTAAACAAAATTAAACATCATTATTTCAAAATTTTTATGGGAAAACAAAACACTGTTGGACCACAATGGACACAAAATTTAAATGAAAATTTGCTACTTTGTGTAATTTTAAAAGCTTTAAACAAAAAGATAATATTGTACCTTGAGGAATACGTGATGCAGGAGGTGGTGGACGAGGCGATTGTCCCAAACTAGGTGGTGGTGGGGGTGCTGCCCTCTGTTTAGCAAAAACAAATGTCGCTAAATATATTATTCACCATTATTGTGATAAAATTTGTCCAAAATGTACTTACATTATGTGGTTTAGGCGGCCCTCTTGGTGGCACGGGAGGTCCGGCAACCGGTGATGGCGGTAAAGGTGCAGGCTTTCTCGTCCCCTGCTGGACATCTTCTTGCACAGCTTCTCGGCCTCCGTGTTTGTTAATGAAATCGTAGATAAACTCGCGTGTTTCTTTGTCTTGGAGTTGTTTTTCGGACACTCCCGCCTGTACAAAAAATTCAGTACCTTTCAACAACCAAATCAGGCGTTCATTACCTTATGAAAGAATTTCCTTAATTGCGGATCTTCGCAGTTGATGTCGAAGCCTTTGTCTGGGTCCCAACCGACGTGCGATATGTGCCGAAATTCTGATGGGTTGCCAATGTCGGCTTTTGTGATGTTTCGTCTACGTTTTGCTTTTTTATCACCTGCAAAATTAAAAGTTGAACGTGATTGTATGTGAGGAAGCTGTACCATAAAAGGTTTTATTGCACGATTTGAATCGCAAAAGTTGGGGAGCTATTTACCAAAATCCATTGTCTGTTTCATTCCAAAATTGTCGTTGCTGGATGGAAGTCTGGGGGTCTGTATTTGGTACGTACTATTCGTATTTTTGGCCCTTTTTTCTGCAAATAAAAATTAAGTACATGTATAAAATGGGGTTCAACTATGTTTAATTCAACAGTACCTTCTCTTCTCTTTTTAGTCAGTATTTTAGCGTCCACTATACTTCTTAATTCCCTTGCTTCTACGTCACTAGCAAAATTGAATGCAACCATTGTATCCTAAAATTATGATGGTCATAAAATAAAATATAAAAAATCCATTTTTTAAGTTATTTTTGTGAATTTGCTTTGAAAATTATACAAATTTTGATCCCTAAACCTTTGAAACTTGAAGTATAATGTAATATGATACACATAAAGTAATGTTTTACAAACCATTGACAGTTTGATTATGTCACTTTACTTTTGAAAATATTTTTTAAAAAACCTTAAACATTGTTAAACCATTGAAAAGTTTTATAAAACATCTTAAAGCTTTTCACAAAAAGACATTGATAAGTAATCATAAATAAATCTTGAGTAAAATATGTGGAGATGCATGCAAAACTTAGAAAGTTGCAGATTCTATTTCTTTCTTGTAATATACGATTATAGCAACTTATGAAAAGTAGCAATAAATAATAAATCAGCAGCTGACTATAATATTTTGCACACACTAATTTAAATGAAATATGCTTTTGTGTATAATTGATTTTATATAGAAAACCAGTCATGTCTGTAATTAAGTGCATTTTTGATTATCGCTAAAGATTTAAATCTAAATCACTTAAAAATGTTTATAAAGATATTTTTATGATAGGAATTCTCATAAATATGATTTTTATCTTTGTAAAATAGTATTCTGTGCATGATATATTTTTCTTTTTATTATTAACTATGCATATATAATAATAATAATATTAAATAATTACTCATTAAAATAATGTGACTCACTACGTCCAACATTTATAATTTAGTTATGGCAATTATTACATTTTAACAAGTATTACACTTAGTAATATAGTCATTTTTAGCTGCCTTTTGTATCCATAAAATACTTTTTGAAATTTCTTTCCCTACATACTTAAGCAATAAATGTTTTCAATCAAATCCTTTAAATATTGTAAAGGGTGTTCTAATTACCCAAAAAAACTTAAAAAATGCCCATAAGTGTTTGTTTGTCCAATAAAAATTTAATTTAAACAAATACAAAAATTAGTTGTTTTAATGTTATTGAAAACTTTGTAATGAAATTTTAAATATGAGGTAGTTTTTTGTTTTAAAATCAGTTTAGAAATAATTGTTATGTGCGTGTTAATCAAAAAGGATCAAATTAATTTCATCTATAACTTTGGTATTAAATCGCTTTCCAAACCGAACAGGATATGTCTAGCAATAGATTTAATAAATTGTGGAAGATCCTGCTTAAAATACTTTACTCATTAAACTCATGTTTGCCTGTATTAAAACAACTAAAAATTATCTGTTTTGCTCTCCAAAAATAATTAACTAAATATTTATATGTTATCCTGACATACTCATCTAACATATTCACATTGTGTTTAATAGACTATTTCCATAAATTAGTCATAGTAGCCTTCCCAATTTTAAACAAAGTTTGTTAACATTTATAACATAAACTTGATATGGTAGTTATAAATAAACTTCCTGTTTTGATTTCATTAAAGAGCATATTTTCAATTACTGTTTACACTGTACAGAAATTGTTTAAGAACTTTTACACCAAATAAAATTTACGATCAAAATTAATCCCTCGATTGGTTGAATATAATTTTAAAGTAACTTAGAAACAATTTGTTCAAATTGAAATATATCACTATCGATTTTCTGAAAGCAGGATTTATAATTGGCTTTTTATGCAAATTATGTGTTACTTTAAGATGATGTATGCGAGCTAGCTCAACAACAAAAATTAGACACCACAGGTAGATAATTTTCTAAAAACCTGTTATAAACTGAAATCTGATAAGTTCTCGGTAAAAATTTGCTGAATGCTGAATTGTTTATTTTAAATTAATGAAAAAATAGATCAACAAACTTTCTAATTGTATTCTAACAAGTTGTTATCTTGTCAGCTGCAAGTTCCACAGCATCATTATTAACTTGCGTTTGATATGTATGGAAATAAAACCTGAACTGTGAAAGTCTATGCAAAAATGTCAAAACAAAGGAGTTCATGATCATTTTACATGTGTTTTACTGCTCTAGTTACGTGTGTGTGTATACGTTCGAAGTGACCAAAATTAACTTTGAGATTATTATCAAAACAATTCCACTTACATTAGTTAAGTAATTAATAAATTTAACACACCTGAAATTATGTGTGCTAAAATTGTTACACAACAGTAAATGATTTACTGTTACACGTTAAAATTAATGTTTTGGAAAGACTACGTTTTTTTTTTAATTGTTAATATTTAAACAATGCTCCCTCCTAATGAGATTAAATGTTAGTTTAAATTTAATAAAACCCATACATCAACAAAAAACAATGTTAAATAATAAGAAATATGCAAAAAAAATACTGTTACGACTTAATTACGGTGTTATGATAAAAAAATTATGCTACATGAATGAATTTAAATTTTTTTACAACGAACTGCACAAATGGAGCACTGCTTTTTCCCTTTTATTAATTAAAGAAAACAAGTTTGTATAATTTCCAAAGTAAGAACAAATTTCAAAACTCAAAAAAGTTATACAGTATTTTTTAAATGTTTAGTAAATTGTACATAAATATCGACAGTGGAAAGCAATTTTGCTGTAAACGCCAAAAACGCTATTAATTTATAAATAATAATGATTTTCATTGTTTTCATAATAATACTATTATTTTTTAACACCCATTCGTAATGATTTTTTTCCAAAATTAAAAAAAAAATCCATAAAGTTAATGGTTTTTTGTCGCTACTGTAAAGTTGTAGTTTTAGTATTTCAGCAAAATTGCTTTCCACTGTCGATATTATGACGTCTTCATTTTTTTTATTATTGAAGTATCACATAAAAAATTTGTTTAAAAGTAATTAAGTACTTACCTCGCCCTCGAAAGTGTGCAGAAATGAACAAGACTGAATGTACTCCATGTCATTATACAATTCGTGTTCCCATACTATTGTATTACGTCGTAAGCAGAAGAGTCGGAAAAAGTAGTTCTTTCGGACATTATCCTTTACAAAACACAAAATTCCTGTGTCCCTCTTTATCCATTGTGAGTGATGTGGGGGTTGTGTGTGGTACAATTGAATAACAGTTGTTGACAACGACTTAAACGAAAAATGTGTGCGAGTTAGCGAAATCTTTGTGAAACTAGTGTTAATTTTATTCACTGCTTCACAAAAAATTGTGTAATATTTATAAATGTTCCTACCTGACAACGAACTCCAAGTAATGCTATAACTTGCTCATTTTCTTCATTAGAGAGTAGATTGCAGTATTTATTTTCGTAGGTTGATTGTGGCTGAGGCATCTTGCACTGATGACCACTACTGGTTTAATAAAATTTGTTTTGAGTGAAACCGGCAAAACTTACTAGTGAAGTCTCCTAAAACGTTCTAAACTGTGTTACTTTTGGATACACTTTTCAACACCCTTTCCTTTTTGCAGAATTAGGTTACATGTCAAACTACTGTGACGTTACGTTGTTATTCACCGTCACTTCGAACAGCTTAATTCGTATTGAGTATAATACTTATGGGACCAATAAGCTGATCTGCAGCAAAAACTGTTTTAAATTTATCTACTACAATTAATATTTTATAAATCGTTGTAAAGCCTCTTTATTCAAGAATCAATTTTATTATTTTTAGGTTTAATTAATAATAAATGACTGAAGCTGCGCCACATTTAAATAAAATAATGTTTACTGCTTTCAAACAAAATGAAATAGTCTTAATTTTTCTTAATCTAGGGTCTAATTTCGTGTGTAAAAATATTTGTTTTGGGCAGATATAAGTGACTGTTCGATTGAAGCTAGATAAGTTTCCGTGAAGTTTCATGATCTCATTGAAAAAGATTAATTTTTAAAATTATCTAATCTAGACATTAAGCAATGATTTCATTTATTCTAAGTCTGTGTGTAAATTATTCTACGTTTAACTTTACTGATTTTTATCATAGGAGAAACATGAAACATTGATTTTTTTAAACAAACAAAATTTTGAATTTCTGGTTTAACAGTGTTAAATTAAATTATTATTTTTTAATTGAAGATTTCTTTGACATTTTTTAAATTCAATTCTATTGTTAACAAATTACACACCTTATTTTACCTAGCTACAGCTCTTTATAGATTCTCTTCATTATTAATCAATGTAGTTCTCTTACAAATAACTGTGATCTTAAATCTAAATATAATACAATCTTAAATTAATATATTTATTTTTTCATAGGCATTCTCTACAAAATATCACTATGGTTCCCGGAACGAGAGCTTATAAACGACTAAACATATTTTGTAGTGAAGTAAAAATGATCAATAAATTAATAAAATATGAGAAAAACTGTCCTATTATTTTTATAAGCTGTTATTCACAGGACCATAAAAAATGGCACCCCTTATAATTTAACATATTAATCACAATATTAGCGTTTTAATAACTTATTTAAAAAGGGCTTTTACATCCATCAAATCTATTATAAATGTTCTTACTTGATAAATAAACAATCTAACCTACTAAGCATCTAAATCAATCAAACAATTAATTAATTGTACACATTCAAATATTAATATTGGTAATATTTTGTAGCAGATATGATTTATATGCGCCAATACCCACACGCTAACTAAATAACTAGCTAAATTTATTCTAATTAAGTGATTTTTTTCTTTGTCATTGGTTAAAGAGTAGGTTGTAAAATTGGCCGTATACAATTATACAGTTTTGCTAAACTTCCTGATTTATGAAGGTCCAATTTATGTACATATAGTTTTAATTTGGCTAAATTTGCATTCGCTTTGTAATAAACAGACATTCGTTGAAAAAAATTATAAATTAAAGTTAAAAATAACACAAACAGTATTATTTTTGTAGGGGAGGGTGGGGCAAGTTGACTAGCTTAACGGAAATTGTCAGTAAAAAATATATGCACAGTTTTTTTTTAAAACAAAATATAATGGTGACATACATATATGAGTTTACTACAAACTGGAAGGGCGAGAAACCAGAAATCATATAAACACTTGAGGAAAAAAATAAAAACATACTCTGTGTATTTTAGTCATCTTGCCCCACCTATGGGGCAAGATAACGAACATATCGGGGCAAGATGACGATTACGCACATTATTTCGCATTTATAAGCACCTTCACCCTCGTAACCTGTACATGATTCGTGCCACCAACCAGAGCACTGGAGACACGTAATCCAGTCTTCAGTTGGAGGCTCTGAATAGAGTCCTCCACAGCCCGGGCACAAATATTCCTTATTTTTCGCAGTAGCACTTCCAGCTGGTGATGACTTTTTGAAAACGGAGCGTTTTAGTGCCTCATCCTTCCCCTTTTCGGTTAAGGCTTTACATCTTTTTGCCCTCTTTTTTTCCTCAAGTTCCTCCTTGTTTGGCGTAGCGGTTAACAAACAAGATTTCTGTTTCTTCCATTTCGTGGTTTGTGGTCGGTTGTATTTTGGGTATGGTCTAATTTCCGTAAAAGTTTTAGGGCTATGCGCTGCTCTTGATGACTTCGGCGTTTGTACTCCAGAAGGTCCTGGTAAATTTTGATCTTTCTGCGTTTCGAAAGTCTGTACTCCAGCAGGACTTGATGACGGCGAATCTGATTTTCGAGTGTCCTTTGTAATCATTAAGTTAATTAGGGGTTCGTCGTCGTCGTCACTTAACACAGCATCTCCATCCGTTGTTTTTCTAATGCTTCATGAATATCAGCAACCTCCGGATTAGCTCGTCCGGTTGTTGAGGCGAGTGTGAAATCTGCGTCGTCGAATACTCCGGGGTTATATGGTTCAATTCCACATTTTTTGAAGCTTTTAACTGCTGTGCCTACAGTTGCAGATTTTAAATAGGCCTGCCCAAACAGTTTTCCAATTTCTCTGTCGGTTATTGTTTTTCTCGGGTTGTTTACAAGAAAATAATCGCACGCCTGATTAAAATACGAAGAGTAGGTTCCGGTATTTTATACATTTGGCTGGCGTTAACTGTCACATTTTCTTCCTCGACAGCATGAAGTGCTACAATTAAGGCATTTTTCGACCAGGATTGGCGATCGGTCTTTTTAACATAGTTTCTTACCATCTGAAAGAGTTAGCTACATTTTCCTAAGTACCATTGTAATCATCTAGGAGCAAGTTGATGTAACAATGGGGCAACTTGACGAATTCGTCATCTTGCCTCCGCCAACTTGCCCCCGAGTTAACTTTTAATTTTTTTTGAATTTCTTAAACGCGTTATCGATAATTGAACATATTTTGAGACATCGACACAATTCTAGCAGTCTATAATATGTAGCAAATGAGGAAAAACTCGATTCTTACCTTGTGTATTTGCAAAAACCCTTATATTTTACACTAACAATTTTACATCAGCATGCTGGGAATATCATTTTCTGATATAGCGCGTCTGCGTTTGAGGCCTGCGCCATTTATTGGCGCATGTTACAACTAGGCTATAGATAGGTTATAGACATTGGGTTACTGTAGGGTTGGTGCATGCACATAATATTAAAAACCGAGATCGTCAACTTGCCCCGTACGTCATCTTGCCCCACTCTCCCCTACATGCTTTGTTCAAAATTTAGATTTCAGTAATCTTTGTATTGTATTTTATTGTTTTAATTCGTTGCACTTGAAATTTTTACTTAAAATAGAAAATATGTATGCATTAAGAGAACAGGAAAGGCAAAAAGAGAAAAACAAACGTAAAGAAAGACCCTTGACCATTTAAAATGGCAAAAAAGTGAAATTCTTTAAGGATTAACTCTAAGAAAAATTGGCAACGGGCAAGAAAAAAGATGAAGGGCAGAAACAACGGAAAAACATTTAAATCTAAAGTATTATCATCTATTTTAGTCATCAGTAATTATGTTTAGTTGAGCAGTGCAGATACAACAAAAGCTAATTGAAGGGTAGGAAAATCGATTCAAGGTGCAAATAAAGTCCATTGACCATCTGAAGTAAAAAAAAATGTTGGCAAGTAGCAAGAAAGATAATGAGGTTCAGAAAGCACTAAAGAAGCATTAAAAGTCTGCAGTATTTTCGTCTTTTTAAGACATTACTAATTGTATTCAAGTTTAAATTAGGTTTTTGTTAAATAAATATGTAATTTACTACAGTAATTCGTCAAATATTAAGAATTGAATATACATTAAAGGATAATTGGAAAATAGAAAGAAGAATTAAAGATACAAAGAAAGTCCACTGATCACCTGCAATGAAATGAAGCAAACAGTTTCAAAGATGAATGCAAAGTAAGGTTGTCAGATAGCTAAAAAGATGATGAGGAATATGAAGCATTGATAAAACGTCTGTTGATTGAAATTTTCACCACCAGAAGTTAGAGAAGGAAAAATAGTTAGGTTTTCTTTAATTGATATTTTGACAACGACCAAAGCAAAACAATATCAAAGGTCTTTTAAAACGAACTTAGATAAATCTCTTTCATTTTTAAGTACATTAGTAATGAAATATATGATGCACACATAAAAGGACCTTCAAGGACAGCACATAGATCAGTTATAAATCTAACGGCGTGGGTCTGACGGATACTTTGATAAAAACTTAAATGTGGGCTGTTATTAACACTATCGTTTAAAAACCGTTGGTTCACAATCATTTATTTTTGAGAATTGTTTAATATTCCTAGCTATCACGTCCACACACTTAACATTATTTTGATTGCCACTCGCGGATAAATAGTAGTAATAAAAATTGTTAGATCCCTAAAATAATTTTCCATTCATGCAGACAATCGCTCATAGGCAAGATTAATAAATTAATTAATTTAGTAGACTAATTCTATGTACAGGCACTCTAGAAACTCTTGCTAAAGTTCACTTTTTCATCGTTTCGAATTCGTTCGCAGTCTTTTTAATTATAAAGGTCTAGGATCGTAGGGCGTCGCGTCGAATCCCACGTAGCGATTATTTTTCTTGTGTTGGAATCCAGTTCCAGGAGCTGCGTTATAGTAAATAACTCTTCTAATACCAAAGGGATCGATATAGCCAAAGCTACCGGATTTTTGATCCCCTCCGACGTTTTGTTCTTCATGGTACTGTCGAGGGAGATAGTACCTAAAGCCATCGTTGGTAATCGCCACGCCGTCGTACAAAGGAAATTGGGGATCGTAACCATTTCCTATATGGTTGCTTCCCGTGTATATATTTCCGTTTTTATCGATTGGATACGTAGGACCGTTTTGGAACGCGTATGGGTTTAAGTAAGGGCGCTTATAGTCTTCGGGATAGTGCTCATACTGTGGAGCTCCGCTGTATCCTGTTGTATCCAAAGAATTTGAGCGTATAGGTGGAGGTAACGTTGAGGAACTGTACAAGCTGGATGGGGTTGAAGAGCCGTAACTAGGCGTTGATGATACGTATCCAGATGTAGATGAACCTATACCAGAAAGCGTTGATTGAGCAATTACGCTGGAAGGAGTAGTAGAGGGAATGTAAATGGTTGATGGAGTTGTTGAAGAAATTCCAATAGGCGATGGTGTTGAGGATACCACTGAGGGTAAAACAGTACTAGATAATCCTACACCAAGAGGAGATTCCGTTGAAGATGGTCCCGAGTTTGGTGATATATGCACGACTGGTGTGTGACCAAGAGGCGCAAGAGGTGGGTTGTAACCAAATGGTGACACAGATGTGCCATAACCAAGTGGAAGAGACGATGTGGAAGCTGGGCTGTGGAACGCAAATTGAGGTTGAACTGGAGTACTATAAACAGGCTGAGCTGGTAAGCGATAACCGTAATTTCCTGGAGGAGTTTTCGCATTGGGGCTTGTATTCGACGATACCAAAACACCAGCCTCTGCTGGTGCCTTCTTCGCTATCTTCAGCGCTTCGTTAATCGGTACGTTCCTTCCAACGTACACCTTCTTCGACTTGAGTATTCTATATCCAGCGTTGTCTGCTATATAGTCGCGCATTCTTAACATTCCGATGTCGTCAACCCATCCGTATGTTCCTACAACGGTTCCATCTTCCAGTCTTTTTTCTTTTCGGTATTGGCCACTGAGCGTTTGATATCGAAAGTATCTTTCAGGGCCTTCGTCCGTTTGAATGTGGTATTGTGCTTTGGAGGGGTCGCTCCAGGAGTTGTACTGTGTTGCAGTGGGAGGAGGTACAGAAATCGCCACCTGCAAAAAAAGAACACATTTAATCTTTGGCTACATATTAATTTACATAAAGTTGCACAAAAAAGCAAGCATAGATTATAAGGAAACGTCGATTTTAATCCGTTAAGCCATAAAGTAGAAACGCATGTTCTTAAATGATTGGTTACTTTAAGTGGTTCATTTTGTATGTAAGTTAAAGTTTTTAAATAAGATGCACTTATATTATTTTGTTCTTCTTTAAATTTAACTTCCAAACAGTTTTATAGCTGTGTGCAGGTTTCTGACGAAGCAAAGAGAAGTTGTGAAGTTATTTTAGGAGCTACACTTAAAAAAGAAAAGGATAATAAAACTGATTTTTTTATAAGTGGACAAACTTACAATGTATTTCTTATTTATACGGTTATATGATATCATTTATTTCGTTAGGGCACTAGAATTATTGTTTCTCTATTAAAAATAAAAAAGTAGACGAATTTCTTTTTTTATGAAAAAAATTGAGTTTGGTGCTCTACGATGAGAGTTTAAAGATTTTTAAGAATCGTTGCAAAAAATACAATTTGTGCGGCAATTAAAAGAATTAAATAATAAATTAATTTATGAATGTAAATTAGTTTAATTAAAAATCACTTAACATTTTTCCACGAGAAATCTCTTGTAGAAATGCTGGATGATATAAGATTCTCGAGTCTTCGTTAGTGGCAATCTTATTTAATTATTTGTTTACTTATAGTTAATGAATAAATAAGATTGTCAATGAAGAAGTAACGAGAGTCTTGTAACTGGTATAGCATTTTTACAAGACATTTTTCATATAGAACACAGAAGATAAGTGTTTTGTAATTTAACTTATTTATATTAAATTGCAATAGTTTAAGGTGATTATGCGGTCCATAACTAGACAGTTGGAGCAAATTTGCCATGCCACCATCTAGAAAAGCCAAAAAATGTTAGTATTATGCTGAAATATCCAAAACTGCATACAATTTTGGTATTCATTTCTTTCTAAAAATCTATAAAAATCACCAGTTTGGCCGATTTACCTACTGCGACAATAAAAAATCCAAAGGGGCCGAAACAGGCCGAAAGCCAAAAAGCATTTACTTGGCGTGTTCTCATGCTCCAAATTCACCATAATTAATGTAAACGATATTTGTTTTGTTATGTAACTAACCATCGACATAAATATTGTTCAAGACGACCTTTCTGACTCTATTATTTATTAAAATGAACTCGTTTTGCGTGGGCTGCTCAATCTATTTCAACTTCATCGATAAAAAAAGATACATCGCTTGTTCCCAACACTGTACTTACACTAATATTTTGAGAATTTTATGTGACGCAAAGCAGATTTTTAACTCCCATTTTCAAATCGCTCACGTTGTGTCCCTTAACACATCATATATCCTTACACGGTTATAGCATTAGCGACATCCATGAGACAATTACGTGTATATTCTGGTAATCCACGCTCACGCAAGCGACGTGTGACCTCGCCAAGTTAATTTCTGGACTCAATTCTGCATTACAATGCATCAAGTACGTGCTAGGACTATTAAAATAATATATTAAACCTTAAGTGACATTGACATTGCCAAGCTGTAATTGTAACACTTCGCGTTTTGGAAGTTCGTTTACATTCAAATTTAATGGCCAGAGTGGGCAGTTGCCGCAACCAAAGTCTTGAAAATTTGCACAAATATGAGATGGCGTGTAGGTTTGCATTTTATGGCCACAGGGAATTAATTTGCAAGAGTTTTGTGATTAATACTTAAGTAATAAGCGTATGTTTAGCATGGGTTGTCGGGTTATGATGCTTATTTAAATAAATGCTGTAAAGTAATAGCAAGATTGGGCAACTACCTATTTTGGGAAGGGTACGTAGATGCAAACAAAATAAATACCGAGGGCGTGTCCGGTTGTAATTTGTTATTTTTGCGTTTATGAGCGTTTTGTGTTTAAATCCGGGTTATTCATGGTTCGTAGAACACCTCTTCTTCTTCTTAATCGGATCCTCTTGTGTCTTTCGGTGTCGAGGAATGCTTTCCTAATTCTTGATATGTTTCTTCACCGCTTCTATCTTTGGCTAACTGTGGCACATCTCTCCATCTGACTCCTCCTTTCTCTGGTCTCTGCCTTACTTCGTTTTTCCATTTTATTCTTGGTAAGTACTTCTTTTTTCCTCTATTTTCATTTTTTATCCAATTTTTGCATACCAATAACCAACAGATGTCCCAGCCATCTTAATTGGTTTGACTACATCTTTTTCTTGATATCTTCCACTCCTAGGCTTTCATTTTATAATTGCTCATCTTATTAATTAGTCTACATTCCTCTATTCTTCTTAAAAATCTTATCTTCTGGGTATGTATTTGCCTGACCAAATTCTTTTAAAAGTTGAAGAATTCTTTTACCATATAAGGGGTACCGGAAAGTAATCAATTTTTAACATTTTTCAAAACTTGTTTTTAAATCAAAATAAATTTTCATCCATCCATTATTTAATCACCATCATTATTTAGAATCGTTCTCCAACGATCCTTCAACTTCTAAATTTCATTCTGATAAAATTTTCCATCTTTTGAGGCAAAGAAAGCTGTTAAGCCAGGATTAACATCATCAGTATTTCTGAACGTTCTATTCCTCAGAGTATGTTTTAAGGACCGGAATAGATGGTAATCTTGCATCGGATTGTTACTGGTGATGAAAAGTGGGCACTGTACGTGAACAAAAAAAGGAAAAAGCAGTGGCTCTCTTCAGGACAGATGCCGATTCCGACCCTAAGAGATGGATTACACCCAAATACGGTTATTTCTTACGTTTGGTGGGACTGCTTTGGGATAATCCATTTTGAGCTGCTGCGATCGGGTCAAACCATGAGCAATTGGATCGATTACAACAGATATTGAAATTAAAACGTTCAGCGTTGGTGAACCCGAGAGGGATAATTTTACATCATGATAATGCTAGGCCTCATACTGCAAGAACGACTCAAGAGAAGATCAGACAGTTAGGCTAGGAAGTACTGCCACACCCTCCATATTCACCAGACTACGCATCATCAGATTACCATCCATTCCGGTCCTTAGAACATACTCTGAGGAATAGAACATTCAGTAATACTGATGATGTTAATTCTGGGTTAACAGCTTTCTTTGCCTTAAAAGATGGAAAATTTTATAAGAATGGAATCGAGAAGTTGAAGAATCGTTGGAGAACGATTCTAAATATTATTTATTTAGTCATGAGTCCTCCTACTGTTAGGTGTACGCCTGTTGAGTTGTGTTGTGCTGACTTTTTCCATGATCGCTTCTTCTTCTTTTCCTTTTATGCTTCTGGTATTTCAAGTACCTATTCTTATTTTGTTTTTCTTATCCCTATTTTTATCATTTTTAATATCTCGTGCTTTGATTGCTATCTGTTTTTCCTTATTCCTGTCCGTTTTCGTGTAGTGATCGTGCCATTTTCCCGTAACTTGTTTTCCGTCCTTAGTTTTTTTGGGTCAGTTTTTTAGCTCCTCTTTCTGTTTATTCCATAGCCAGATGTTATTATCTACGATTCGTTTTTGATAAGCTACTCTGACTTTTTTGCCCTTTTTTCTTTCTTTTTCTGCCTCTTCTCTGATTTTTCTTTGTATTTCTCATTCTTTTACTGATAGGTCATTGTCTATGTAAATGTTTCGACCCTTTAATCTGCTCTTATTCTGCATTATCTTTATTTTGTCCTCCCATTTACTTATCGTTGCTATTGTCATACTTTTGCCATATTTTTGACCCACCTTATACATCTGTTTGATATTTACTTTGATTCCTAAATTTTGATCTAGAAATTCTTCCATACCTGCTGTCTCGTTACTTTTATCAAATTTTGCTCCTTTTATCACAATGTTATATTTCTTTTCTTTTTTTTCTGTTTCTTCTATTCTGTTTTCTAAGCTGAGCATCTTTTTTCTAAGCTCTTCGTTTTCTTTTTTGTTGCAATAAATTCCTCCCTAAATGCTTTTTGTTCTTCCCTTAACTTTTTGACTTCTTCCACCAATTGGTAAATTACTTTTACTAATTCCTCCATTTGTTTTTCTTCCGTTGGCCCTTTGGGTTTTGCTTGATCTGGTGATCTGATTACTAGTTTGTACGTTCTGGATATTCCGCCTTCTTCTTTGTTTTTTCTTCCTTGTCTCTTTTCCTTTTATCACTACTACCACTCGCTTTAAAAAATTTGTCCATGGATAATATTTTATTTTATTTAAACTTATTTATACGATTATATTTTAAAATTTAATTCACTACACAGGTATTAGTTTAATGTGCTTACACTATCACTATTACTTGACGCGCTATTGGGTTCTTTAACAAAAACAAGTTTTGAAAAACGCTATTAATAATTAAGTAGGTACTTTCCGGTACCCCTTATACAGACATAATAAAATAGCACATTATTTTTATGCCATTTATTATTATACAAGGTTTGTTGGGGTTATTTAAAAAAATAAATGAAATCGTCGAAATAGTAATGAGAACTGTGAGACCCTGTATGTATGTATCTGTTTCTTTGTAAATATCATATTTAAGTCTAAACTAATAAAAAAAAGGTTTCTTAAACATTTGTACATAAGTATATGAAGAAATAACACAAAATTTTGTCTTGCAATTGTTCAAAAAACAGTTTTGCAACTCAAAAGATGTAATGCCAATGTTACAATACGAATTTCTTGTTTATTTATTGTTATTCTTTTCCCTTATAGATAAATATTTAGGTTAATGTGTTTTTGTTTGTTTAAACAACACATTAGTTTCCCTTTTTGCAAAAGATGACCATTAATAAATCCATATTCAAGACTAAAAGTACATTTTATGCAATACAAATTTATGTAGCCAGTGAAAACACGCAATTGTGAATTTGGCGTAGGCTTCGGCGACCTTTACTTTCATGTTTGTGTTATATAAAATAAATTCATTTAAAATCTAGAATACCAAAAACACATGGTTGGTACAAGAAGAAGCCTTATGGTTGTTTTTCATGAATTATAATGATTATATTTGACACAAGGATTAACGTTTACAAGTTATGGGGTATTGCCGTAAAAAATAAATAACTTTGTTAGGTAATCTGAATTTTCGAAATGATTTATTGAATTTTAGTTAAAGAACTAATAGATAGGAATGTTAAATTCAATGTAGGTGTTGTGTTAAGGATAAAAACAACAAATTTATAACAATATTAAAAGAAAAATAGTGAAATATTGCTTGTGAATAATCATTTGATGTATACGTGGAAAAATCATAAAAAATCATGTAGGTATGTAAACGCAAAAATAAAATCAGTTTGTGACAGCAGAAGATGGGTTAAGTCATAAACGAATTAAATATGAAATGTTTACATTTTTACTGCCCTATTTTTTATGAATACTTGATATGTCTGCAATGAACTGGGAGTAAACCAAACTTTCTTGTCTTTAAGGTCCTGGAAAGAGTTTTTGTGCCCATTTAAGCCCTCTTGGTACACCTCTAATTAAAACAGAATGTCCCAAAGATCAATGTATAAATAGGGCATATAATCAATCTGATGGGATTACTCAAGATCTGGAAGACCTCTGGAAGCAACAGCAGAAGAAACAATGGGAACATTTGAGACTTTTATTTTTTATTTTATTTCCATGTTTAAAATAATTCTATTTTTCAAATTTGTAAATAAATTAAAACATATACTTTCGTTTTTTTGCTCAGTAGACACTTATGGCGCTACACCAAACAATTACTGCTCAAACTCTTCGCGAAGTTCCCTATTCTAAATTCCATTCCTAATATAAAATGAAAATTGAAAAACAAAATCGAAAAAAGTAGATCATACAGCCGATATCGGTATTTGACGCAGTGTAGGTCGGCGAAAGTATCCAAACCGTATATGGTTCACAGCAACAGAACGCGTACACAACCTGATATTCTGCAATTCACAACGTAAAGCTTATTTGTTTTGTAATTATGTTGCATTTAAACCTGAAACCTACGTAATATTTTATGATAACAACTGCTCTTGCAGCTGCACTGGCAAACTAACTTGATTTTATCTCTTGCAGAATGATACGCGAATAAGAATGTAATACTCGTATGCGACAATGAGTGGTTTTAAGTTCTAGGTCAGGTTTGGTAATAAAAAATGATAGTGTTGCAGTAATTAGATCATTTTAGTGTTCCGGGTCGATGGCGCCATATATTCTTTGTATGCAAATAAGTCAGTTGACGTATTTGAATGTGTGAAGTCTTTAAATGCAGATTGGTTGCTTTTAAGCTGGGGTAATTGCACAGGGCAATGATTTATTTGTTTGTTTTTGTCTCGGGTTTATTTAAGGTTGCATAATATTGATCCTGTATATAACGTTGCAGTGAATTCCTATTAAAATCAAGTAGAACTGAGGAATTTTGCAGTTTCTTAAGGCTATTGATTATTCATGTGTTACAAAATTGGATTGTTATACAATACTAGAAAGAGTAAACGAAACTGTGCTTCATTTTATTATGTAACTAAATTAAAATTTAAAGCACATTTATAGTTCGCTATTTTCCTAAAAATAAAGAATTGAATACATTCAAGGCAGTTTAGAAATTATTAGCCCATACATCTGTTCGAGATGGGCATTTATTAAGTAAACCATAGTGTATTAAGCTAATTGTTGAAAATACAAACAGACAGATTGACCAATAAATCCAAAAGTATTATTTTTATACAAAGATGCGTTAGATAATCATTTCCTGTAAAATTAAAGCAGTTTAAAAATTATTTGTAGATACATCTGTTCGAGATGGGCATTTATTATCTAAATCATACTGTATTAAGCTAATTGTTGAAAACAGAGACAGACAGATTGACCAATAAATGCAAAAGTATTAGATACTTCTATATAAAGATGCGTCAGATAATCATTTATTTATTTAGTCATGAGTTCTTCTATTCTTAGGTGTAGGACTGTTGAGTTGTGTTGTGCTGACTTTTTTACACGTTTTTCTGTCTTGTGCTAGCTTTTTTATGTCTTTCCATTTGATGTTTCTTTTCTATCCGTTGCTGTTGATTTTTTAACTTCGTCTTGTCAGGTTTTCTCGGTCTAACTCTTTTGTTTTTCCCTGTGATCTTGCTTCATAGGTTTTATGGTTAACCTTTCTTCCTTCATCCTATAAATGTGACCCAACCATTCCAGCTGTCTTTCTTGTATATTTGTTCTCTATATGTTTCATTTCTAATTTCAACTTTTTTGGTTTTTCCTCAGATTTTTCTTAGAAATCTCATTTCTGCTGCATTTACAGAGCTACTATTTTTGTTTGTGAGTGTCCACGTTTCACTTTCGTATAAAAGTGCCGAAGTTACTACCTTTTTTTTATCACTTCCACTTTTGTTCGTCTTGGGATTTCTCTATTTCCAAAAATTTTGTTATTTAATTGTTAAATATTCTTCCCACATTTTCTGTTCTTTTGGTTATTTCCTTGTCGTATTTCTCAATTTTGCTTTATGATCACTCTTAAATATTTAAAGCTTTCGTCCTGTTCCAACCTAAGCCCATTTAAAGCGATTTTATGCTCTTTGTTCTCTGTTGTAACGATCATAGTTTTAGTTTGTTCTATATTTATTTATATATTGATTTTTTCCAATTCCTGGTTTAGAGTTTCTAGATTATGTTACAGATTATTTTCTGTTTCCGCGACTAAGACCATGTCGTCTGCAAAACATTAGCTCAGTTATCTTAATTTTTTTCATTTTTCAGCTACCTAGATGAAACTGTCGGATTTTTTGATTTGCTGCTAATTATGCCATCTATTATAACAACTGCGAATAATAATGGATTGAGCACTCATCCTTGTTTTAAGTTCTCCTTTGTTTCAAACTCTGCCGATTCTTAATTTTGGGTTCTTACAATATTTACTGTTTTTTCTGTACATCGCTTTTATTATGCCGATTGTTTCTATTTCTATAATCTGTTATTTTCATGTTAGGATGCGTTAGATGATGTGTTAAATCCAAATCCAAATTTAAAGCAGTTTAAAAATTATTAGATCTCTTTGGGGTACTCATTTATTAAGTAATTAATAATTTGATGTCTTTAAAGTTTTGTAGCTTAGATCTAACTAATATAGCTGGAAAACCTTAAGGGCAACTTTAATAAGTTACCCATAAACTTTTATTTCAATGTAAAATCTCTTAATGGCGGTTGCGCAACGCAAATTTTTGTGTTGTAGGTGGTTGACGATTGTAAACTAGCGTTTACAATTTGTTGATTTGTAATGTTAAATCCCATTAAAATTCAAGATATGAGAGGTCACATTCCTGGTCCTACTCAAAGGATTGCTCGCATGTAACAATGACGAGTGGGCCGACTCAGCGTCTCACGATTAGTAGTCCACAATTATACTTTAAACTAGTAATGCAGAAGCAAATATAGGAATGCGATTGTTGTTTTGGCCCGCAACAATAAACGGAAGTTTACAAAGGAAATGTTGACAGTGAAAACTGATTTTCGATGGTATTTGTTTCTGATCCGGTTGTTTCTTGTAAGCTTTCAATGAACTAAATTAGTTGTCAATAGATTAAGGCTTTTTACATAGGTAGGTTGATTTGTTTTCAAAATAAACATTAAGATTTCACTTATCCTAAGGGCCACATAATCAATTAAATTAAGTTAATTAATATACGATATAGAAATAGAGAAATCAAAGAAAAGTTAAGCAACTTACAATCAAAACACATCAAATTAATATTAGGTATAGTTGTTATTAATGTAATTATCTGGAGACTTCAATAGTAGATCAAGCGACGAACCCATCACACCCATAATTTTATTAAGTGCGTAAACGTATAAAATAATTTGGAAATAACACTACAATATTTGAAAATAATCTTCAACACGTTTTGATTTATTGTTAACAAGATTCAGTATCAGTGATCATTGTTAATCAATTTATTCGAGGATTTCAATGATAAGTGAAGAACTAACTCTACATCCGTATAGATTATTATTAATAAAGCAAACGGTGCTCATAAAATAATTCGAAAAAATGCAATAACAGTAGTTATTTATGGCTATTATAATTTTTACATTTATTTTGTTTTTTTGCAATCATTTGGATACTTCAACACCAAGCGATTAGCTCGATAGGTATCATAGATTACCCACTGTTGTAGGACTTTTTGAAGAACCAATTGAAAATGGGTCATTATTTCAATATTTGTACACAATAATTGAACAAACTGCATCAAAAAATTATTTTAAAAAAAAGAAAAACCTACGTACCTACCTATTCAAAATATTTTTTAAACTGTCCTATATTTTAAAATGTAACAAGTAATAATAAACTCGTAAAGAAACTACAATAAACATACCTTTTGATTATGTAATAATTTTTAAGTTATTGATCATTACATGAAAAAACAATTTCTGTGCAAAATAATTAATGGGTAGTTCACACGGTGACATTTAAAGTCGCGACTTTTATGTCACCGTGTGAACTATCAAAAGTCGCGACTTTTAATGTCACGCAAAGTCGCGACATCGATTTGACAGTTCGGCATTTGACGTAAGCCTACCATACTTTTATATTTTGACTAGTGATTGCAATACCGGTATACCGGTATACCGAATACCGGTATACCGTGCCATTTTACAATACCGAAATACCGTCTGATTTGATGGTCTAATACCGGTATTCGGTATTATTATTATTATTTTTTTAATTTGATTTTTATTATTTTATAATTGCAGTCTGCCATAAATAAAAAAATAGCAATAAATGCAAAACACAAAATTGTGCCACAAAATGATGTATTTAAGTTAATTAAAAGAGAGATGATATTATTAGAAGACGAAAGAATATTGCAACATTGGAATATTTGCTGTCAGTTCCAAGGCTTACTGTTAAAAAATATTGCAATTTCTGTTAACTTTATCAAAAATTCTTAATAACTCGAAAATTATTGCAGATAGGTATAGGAAACGCTAATATAGATTGATGTAGAATTTACTTTTGAATTAGAAAATAAAAAAAAAATTTGGGCATTGTATTTGAAAAAAACGAGTTTTATTGGTCTGAAATTGTATTAAAAGAAAATTAAATTTTGGACACCCTGTAAGTAATGCATCGATTGCAAAAATTCTTCTATGCATAGTCTAAATTTAAGCGTTTTCTCTTCAAAAATGGCGGCGATAGATAATATTAAGCATTACGATGAAAATCAAAAAATTTCAAAAAAGTCCAAAAATCTAAAAAAACGACTGCACTTAGGTATAGGGTATGCTATTAATAGTCCCTCTAAAATAACGTGTTAAATCCAAAAATGCAATAAAAAATAGACTATTGTATTTGAAATAAGAAAGTAGACGTCACTTTCCGGTATTTCCGGAAGGGTCGCCATCTTGAAAATATTTTCATTAAACAGATCAGATGCCATTATGGTCATAACCAACATTTCAGATCAATACCCTTTTTCATTCTTCATATATTTTTAATGCCCGGTCCCAATCAATTAGGTACCCTGTATATCTTCAGTTTTTTGTGTCCATATTTTTTTACAGATTATGTAATTTTTTAAGTTTCTTTATTTTATGTAAATTTGTGTTTTGACATTATACTTGCTATATGTACATATGTGTAAAATGCATATATTGTATTTGCAAAATTAATACTTTTTTTAAAAAAGCAATACCGGTATTAATACCGGTATACCGGTATTACTTGCGAATAAATACCGAATACCGGTATTGAATTTTGGTCCGGTATTGCAATCACTAATTTTGACATAACAGACAAATAGGTTAGGTTAACCTAACCTAATATACATTTGTTTGTCATCTATTTTGAATTTATCATGTCCCCAATAGATGTTCCAACCATTTTAGAGCATTATCAACAAATAGCAACTTCAAAATAATTAGTTGCTCTACAATACTCGATGCTGCAATTACAAGAGCGGCTATTTTTATTTTGAAGTCGCGATTTTGAATTTGGGTAGTTCACGCGACTTTAAATGTCACCGTGTGAACTACCCATAACAAGAAAAGTAATTAGCAGTTTAGTAAAGAAAAAAGCAATGAATTCTAAATCCAATGAAAATTATTTTAACTTCTCTATCGAGATCTTCTGGTTGATGTATTAATACTTTCTTGGCACCTTTGAGTTTGTTTTTAAAACACATTAATTAAGTTTTTTTCGACGGCCTAATACAACTTTCTTGGGCAGATGCTAACGCCCGCGGTTTATATTCTGATGTGACAGCAAGTTTGTTATGTTATTGATTTTTAATTGGTGACTAAAATATTTACAGAAATTTATAAAGGTATGCAATAAATAAAAATAAGAAATATCTACTTAGTATGTGCAGATCATGGATGAGTCTGACACCATTTTTAAACCGAAGCTGACAAATTCGTGTTGAAAATTAAAGTAAATTTGCATATTTTACAAATTTGAATATTGGGTTGCTTTCAATTTCTAAGGCTACAAACATAGTGGATTTATATAAGAGCCAATAAAAATGTTTTCGATCAGATTTGCATTAGCCGCAGCTCTATAAACTACAGCAATAGTAGGTACAATAAATAAATTATCAGATGTTTATTTTAAGTGTTGCAAATAAATAGTTGTTAAAGCTTATTGGACTGATATGTTTTTTTTAAACAAAAGCTCGTATGGACAGCTTCCGATTTAACAATATTTAAGACTAAATTTGACCAAAAAAATCTTCGACGAGTTAGTTAATACTTATGTTTGAATTTTTTAATGATTCATGTATCTATTAATATAAATAAATTTAATAAAAAAATCATGTTGTAGAAATACTTCACTAGTCTCTTTTACTACGTGAGTAGTATTGATTGTTATCGATGTACAGGTGAGAGTCAGCGGCGTAGTCAGGATGCTTCCATAGGGGGGGGGGGGTTAATAAACGTAAAAAGAGCTGAAGATCTATTTTTTTTAGGTCACCATTCTCTTTTTAAGTTTTTTTTTGCAGCAGGATGTTTGATGGTTTCATCATAGGGGGGGTTAATAAACTGTAAAAAAAACCGAAGACTTTTTTTTCAGCACAAAATTTACAGTTTTCCAGCTCTATAACGACTTATTGCGAACCTATGGGGGGGGTTCAGACTCCCCTGACCCCCCTGCCTACGCAACTGGGCGAGAGTCTTAAACTGGTCTAGCTTTTCTACAAGAAATCTTTGGAAGAAGATCATCTAGTAAAAAATATTGGATGTCAATCAACGAAGAAACTTGGACAATAAAGCATAGTCCATTTCATTCTAAGTAACGGAAGTCAAAATTAATTCAAATATGCACATGAATACTTAAATAAATGACTTATAATTACTGATTCCTGAGGACACGCTACCATGATTGAAGTTAAATTTCTCCTACACATTTAATTCTCCAGTTTTTATTTAATTTGGGGTTTTATTGCGAAATTTTCATTGTTAATTTCAGTGATACGTGGATGGATTTTAACTTGAGCCATTGTAAATTGCTTCTAACGTAGGCGCATCGCCAACTGAATGCTTTTAGTATATAAAACACGAAACATTAGTGAGTAATACATCCCAAAATGAGGTACAGTTAAAAAAATATTGCTAATGGACTTGAAAGTAAAATAAAATCTAACGAAACGTAGGTGTTGTAAGAGATTTATAATGGTTTTTGGTTTGGTATAATATAAAATCAGCAAGCTACATGTAAATAATGATAAGTTGGTTACATATTTTATAAAAGTCGTGATTATCAACAGATGGCGATCACAATGTGGAGCAAATGGAATATTATTTGAAATGTTTGCTTTTAGAAGTTAATTATGTATCCTGATCACAATTAAAGATAAACTAATGTTTGGCCTCTTTTTATTTTCTAAATGTTAAATTACGTTGAAGATTAGATGATTACCATTTAAAAACAAAACGATAACAATGAAGAATTTTTAATAATTCAGAATTTGTAAACTGCAATAAGTATTTATATTTTTACATTTATTGTCTTTATTTTAGCAGTTAAAATCGGTTTTTCATAAAATTCATTTATAATATAACAAAACATTTATACACATATAAATCACAATCCGAAGTGCTGCAAAAAGTCTCAAATTTTACGTCAAGTTTTATTGACAATAAAATAAATCAAAGGATGTGTAATAAACAGCAGACGTTATCCATTGATATTTAAATTGATTTTTAATATTACATACATATCTGATGCTTTTGTATCTGATTCTTTTGTGGGCAAAAGATGTCAACAAACCTATTACTCAAAATATGTTCTGAGAGGCGTCCGATGTAATTTTTTTGGCTTTCCCTTGGTTAAAATCATCGTGGTTTTAAGATACATCGAGTTTTGTAGGGTTTCGGTATCGCAAGACACAAAGAAGAGTCCTATTTTTATAAAATATACAGTCAGACTTGACCTACTTTGATAAACTTGTATTTTTAAGAGCGTGCGAATATTTATGCATATCACTTGTAATTTTATACGAATTTGTGTGTTTTTCACAACAGCATTTTAATCGTTGTTAAAAGTCCATGGAAATCAAGAAAATGTTAAGATTATAAAGCAACATAATTAATGTATCTGTAAGCAATTTTGAAAATTGTGTAAATTAACCCAGCCATTTATTTTTTCATGTAGATTTTTTTCTGAACAAGACAGTTGAATGTATAAAAAACAAGCTGACATCGCATATATCAACTTAAAATTGGTAATTTATTTATTTTTAAAGACATCTCTTCAGACGTATTATTTTCTATGGCATCGTGCGATCGTAAAATTGCATAATATATAAACATTTTAACTTTTAAAGTGTTTTATGGCATATTCCAAATATGACTTAAAATTATACTTTCAAGGAAAACTTGATTTCGTTTTAAGCATCGGAAATAGGAAGTGACAAATTTACATAAATTAACTATATATAATGTTTTGGCATGTGTTAAGTCGTTATGCACTTGGTTGCATTTAAATCTGTTCTTTTTTTGGACTTTTGACTTAAAAAGTACATCATCACTATTTAAGCAAAAATTGTTACCACCAATTTGTTATATAAATTTAACCAAAAATGTATGTTTAAAATGATTACACAAAACAAAAATTTTTAAGCTCGCTGTTAAAAAGTTATGACACAAAATTACATTTTTTTTAAATGGGATTGATAGTTGGCTATGATCTATTTAAATTTCTTATTTTTTTCTCATTCCAAATATGTAGGGGTCGATGTATTTATTTTTAATAATACGCAAGTTATGAAGGTTTTTTAGTTTTTTTTTCTAAGAAAATTATAGTAGGCTGTGTAAACAAAAAAAAAACAAGGTGTAAAACCTTATAAAACTCATGTGGTACAAGTTACCAAGGTTTTCTAATTTGTTGTTGAGATAAACATTGTAAATATTTGAACATAAGATAACAACAACATAGTCGGAATAAGCAGTAATGTAGTATATTGCTGTTTATCTTAAGTTCAAAAATTGTTGATGTTTATCTCAACAACAAATTTAAAAACCTTGGTAACTTGTACCACATGAGTTTTATAAGGTTTTACACCGTGTTTATTTTTTGTTTTCAGCGTAATTTTTTTTTATTAGTGTAATCAAATTAAACATAAAAATATCGAAAAATAATCTTCATAAACATTTTTGATATTTACAACAATAACGAAGATATGACACATTATTAATATGACAAAAAAAACACTTTTTATTCGATAACTCGAAAACCGGAAATGATAAAATATTTCTGAAAACGGTTCTGAGTTTGTCTCAAAAAACTGCACATTTTTGGTAATTTAACCGTTTCTCTATCTTAAATATTAACCGAGATACCCATGCAATCCCATCGAATTTGGACCACCCTGTACAGCGTCATTCAAAAAGTATGCAATAGAAAAGTTTTTTATTATAATTTTTTTAAATCTCGATAAAATTTGGAGCAGTAGGTACCTCAAACTAATTTTAAGTGGAAAAAAAAATGCATACAAATTCATACGACACTAGATTTTAGCGATTTCAGAAATATTCCCAAGAGTAAAGTGCCCTTTGAAGAGTTACAAAAAAAACCTCACGGAGGAAGATTATTTAGAATTAAAAATAAAAACAAATGTAAAATTTGACATTAAAATGCATCAACATTTGTGACCCAGTAAAAGCTTTATATGGCAACCACTTACACAGATTAAATAAACTCGCATCAATATATTTATTATGAATTTATTTATTAAACAATGTGTTTTATAAAATAAGCAGATTATGAAAATACTATTTACACATGCACACGCCAACTAACTATAGTTATGCGTCAGGTTTTGGATAAAATCTGGACTATACCTGACTAACGAGTGGCGCGACAAACTTACGACGCTATTGAGTTTTACTCCTATATTTTATCATACTTTTTGCGTTCCTTCGTACTTCAGCGCTATACTTCTAAGCCCGTAACTCAGGCTGGCCCTAAACAGCCCATTCAGGCACCGGCCCTTCTGGCATTTGCCAGAACTGCCAGATGGGCAGTCCGGGCTTGCTAGAAACTGATATACATTTTTTTCAAGAATGATTTTTCCAAGAAATAGCATGTGATTTAAAAAAAAAATTAAATTGTATTACCGAAAATAAGTAACCTTTTATATAGTTGCTGTTATATGTATTGCGGCAGTCAGTAATAGTTGTGATTATTTTATTGGCCAATGATATCAAAACGCTGATCACAATTTTAGCAGCATGCCCCTGTGATAAAAATTTTCTTTCAAATTTTTTTGCAATATTTTCCACACTAGCTTTTATTTGTATAACATTGGAATTTAAATTATCCTTACAATAACAATATATCACTTCTAGTTCATACCAAATTTATAAATCACTGGATTAAGGTCAACATTGTTGATTTTTGCTCTGAAGAGCCTATATATATAACAATCACTACCTCATTAAAATTCAAACCGTGGATTTAACTTTGAAAAATAACACTTATAATAAATAAAATAAATATATTTACAGCACAAACTATGCCGGTCACAACATCCGAAAGGCCATCCGAAGTAGAAGCCACCAAAATATTAAGTAATCCGAGACCATTAAACAATAAAGAGTTGAGTAAGCTAAGAATTCACGAAGTGGTGTAAACAATAGGGCCGTCTATTGAATTGTGCTCGCTATTGTAAAGATTTTGAAACCTTGATGAACCGGACATTGCGTAAATGTAGTGGAACTTCTTCTAGACAGAACGGACGAAGGTAAAAACGAACTCAAAACAGTTTGCTGTATAATAGGCCTTGTTCTAAATACTGTTAATAAACTGCGTTGAAGAAGTAGGTGATCAAGTTGATCACGATCCACTGCACCACACCTAAGAATTGCCCTTTAGAGGACTCTCAGTTCCAGAGGTCAATATTCATATCAGTTCCTTTCACAAAATAAAAGCATAATGATTCAATATTTATTTTTAGTGTCCCGTTATAGGATTTAATAAAGAGGTGAGAGTTTCTTGGTAATTAAAAAGAATCGTGAGACATGCGAGCACGTTGTTGCAAGACAACTAAGTAGTTATGATTTGAAATGATTTGAAAGGAATTAAAAAAAAAAGTTGTATAACGTACAATGCCATAACGTTTAGTCTTTTATTTTTTTAATAAATAATGTCATGTAAATTACATACTTCATGGCGATGTAATTGTTTGTTATTATGTCTGTTTCTATTCAAACCCTAATATTTTTGCTAGTATTTGTTTTAGAAATAAGTGTTAAAATCTATAAGGTATTACTATCCCAAATAAACAGCTTCTGACAATTTTATTTTATTTAAGGGCTTAGTAGGTTGGATTATTTGGACGATTCATTTATTAATATAAATTTGTTTAATTAAAAATCGCTTAGTCTTGTACCTGGTCCTAGCAGTCGACAAGAAATCATTCGCAAAAAAGACAAGTGATTTTCAATTAAACTAATTAGCTTGGAAAATTGGTTTATTAAAATTAATTTTCAAATTCAAAAGACCACGAAAGCAACCTCTTTGAATAGATAAAAGTTTGGTTTCGCAAGTGGATCATAATAAACTAGTCTATATAATTTAAAAAACAAAAAATTATTCGCTATAGTCTCATTTAGATATATCTACAATATGTCTTCATCTTCTACTGATAACTTTTGTTTTCCAAAAAATTATGATCAAGTGTATTAAAATATTGACATTGTTGTATATACAGGGTGATTAAAATTCGAGTTTAAGCATGGGGATCTCGCTTATTATTATAGCTCGTGTGTAGGTTTAAATTTGGCAAAGTTGTTAAATTCGTTGCTCATTGATAATCCAAAGAGAAATTGAAAATATCTCAAACGTTATCCGAGAAAATTAGGAAAAACCGGAAAATACGATTTTTGAAAATCGTCTATAACTCCTTTGGAGTACAAAATATTTCAAATGTGTAAAAACTTTGCTCAAGCAACTTTTTAAGCCGAATCGGATGGTGGTCACAAACTTTAGTTTTTCTTATGGGCGCAATTTTTGCTATTGCCATTGATGTATCATACATGGTATTTTACTTCTTTATTAATCGCCAAATTTAAAAAAAGGGTTTTAAACAATAACCATTATAAATCAGGTAGGCCGGTCGTTGTAGTTTATGTTGTTTCCATGACAACCAATCAACAAACTAAAAGTTTTGATAGCCTATTACTTGCCACAGTGCCACAAAATGAACTTTGATAGCGAAGAAAAACGCGATATGCTGCGATTTTTTTTTTCTGTTCTTTTAAGTTTTGTTATACTTTATCATATGCCTTAAACAAATTTATTTAAGTTTCTATTTAACGTAGAAAAATGGTGTTTTTTCTGAATCTGTTTGTAATAAAAATGTTTTTTTTTCAATTTTCATCTGAATCCTTTCTGCCATATTATCTTCCGGGTTTGGCAAAAGCCCCGTATCTCCCTAAGTTTCTGTCCACCGTACAAAAATATGTGCGCGAGGGTTGTCTTATGTTTCTACATATCGTTGAACTAATACACAATTCCTATTCAATGAATAAAAAATTGGCAGCATATCGCGTTTTTCTTCGTTATTGAAGTTCATTTTTACGAATTTATTGTGACAAGTAATAAGCTTTCATAACTTTTAGTTTGTTAATTGGTTGTCATGGAAACAACATAAACTACAACGACCGGCCTGATTTATAATGGTTATTGTTTAAAACCCGTTTTTTTAAATTTGGCGATTAATAAAGAAGTAAAATACCATGTGTGATACATCAATGGATTCAGAAAAATAAATGCTATTTGATTATGTAAATAGCAAAAATTGCGTTCATTAGAAAAGTTAAAGTTGGGTATCATAAAACAAAAACGAATCGATCTGGGAAAAATTTGTGACTACTACCGATTCGACTTGAAAAGTTGCTTGGGCAATGTTTTTACACATTTGAAATATTTTGTACTCCAAAGGAGTTATAGACGATTTTCAAAAATCGTATTTTCCGGTTTTTCCTAATGTTCTCGGATACCGTTTGAGATATTTTCAATTTCTCTTTGGATTATCAATGAGCAAAGAATTTAGCAGCTTTGCCAATTTTAAACCTATACTCTAGCTATTATAATAAGCTAGATACCCGTGCTTAAACTCGAATTTCAATCACCCTGTAGGTACATACATATAAGATAGTTTGCTACTGATTTTGATTGTAAAGGGTACCTAAGCCATTTAAAAAGGAAGATAAATATTGTTAATTCAATATACATCAAAATTTTGAGTATGTTTCTGTCTCTATTATGCACCTTTTTGGCCATTTGCTAATAACTTTTTGGTGTTATCTTTAACAACAAATGATATATCCGAGGTGTTAGGTCAGGTATAAATATTGTACATCATAGGTTTAAAAGTTAGTTGCAGAATTATATGTTACAGTCCATTAAAAATGTTTAATAAGACACAAATGTTTGGTACATGGTAAGTATAAACTGTTATCTTTATGCATTTAAACTAAACAGTTTTGACCTAGATTTCTTACTGATAAATAAAATTTTACTACAATCAAGTCACACCTTACGCAATAACATAAAAAAATAACATTCGTTTTTTAAAAGTTGAATGTTTTGACATTTATAAACTTGTTGGTTTATATCCTACTTTGTAGTCAAGTGGTTCTGAAAAATTAAAGATTTTTAGGATATTTCCAATCAAAGATTTGATTTACAAGTAACAAAAATATGAAATTCGTATTCTCTACAATTCAAATTATGTGGTATTCCTCTGATAGTTAATATATACATTGACGTTATGATTATTGTTTGAGTCACTTTATTGGCTTCCTCAGCTTATTTAGGATCTAAAAACCACGACAAATTTACGTCAACAAATCAACTAGGAATATAAATGTAATCCTCATATATGCATCGCTTTGAATTAATATTGTAGGTGTGTTTCTGTAGTTTCATTTTCCATGGAGCAACTTCTATTGAACATATAATTAAGATTTAGCTGCACTCATATATCAAACAAGTGGTATTTGTGCCAGTCTGACAGATCTAGTTATAGGTATAATTTTCAGGTTTATTGCATAAATCTATGCAGCTTGATCTAATCTAATCTATTTAAAATGATTTGCATAAGTTGTAAAATTTCGCTGCTATAAATGAAAGTTCGTTCAACTTTGCTTCTGTTATTCGTTATGAAATTTTATATATGTATACAATTTTTTTTTTTTAGACAAAATATATATTTTCTGTAACACAACTAAGGTTAATTAAATATTACTTATCTTTTTCGAAGTATTTTTGTCTAAGATTATAAGACAAAAGTCTTGAAAGAAGTTTTACGCTTAGACAGAATATTACCTACTTCAGAAAAATAGTTGTTTACTTAAGCTTATTAATATAAATAAATAAGTTACTTAAATAATCGAACAATTTATCAGATAACTTCTGTCTTATGCTATAAAAATTTGTGATAAATTGAGGATTTTTATTTTCTTTTGCGCAATTAGAAAAATTTTTAAGTTCCAAGCAAAACTTAAAATATTTAATAAATTCCATTTGTAAAAGTATAAAAAAATTGACTTGCGGATGTGCAATTTTGACCTCCATGTCCATTAAAAAAAAACTGAGGCAAATTCTAAACAATTAACAAGAATATCGACCCGTCAAATTTCTACTCCTTTCGCCGTCATTAAAATGTTAAAAGGTTAACGTGTCTTACTAACCAGGAAATATTCATCGAAAAATTAATTGTCTTAATGTAAGAGCAAGGTTATTGTTGTGAGAAAAATTTGAGGTGCCCACGAAAAGTTGCTAAACATGAAAAACGTTTATTATTTGAAGCATTTCGTATGTGAAAGTAAAATACAAAAAAATGCGGAAAAAATTAAGCGTTTTAAACTTAAACCTTTTAACCTCGGTTTACTCGTATTATTAAGCAATCATTAAAAATCTTTTTAAAAAATAAATAAGTTTATATAAAAACGACTACGTTGTATAGTATATGAAGGATCTCTTCTAGAATTGCTAGACCACTTTTAAGACTCACGTCTAGCATTCAGCCCCTTGTGAAGGTTGGACTTCATTGAAAACATTACTGTGAAAAGCCTTTAAATAAGTAAAAAACATTTACCAAAAGTAATTTTTCTACATTTCTCCAAAGAGAAATAAAATGAAAACCCACTTTCACCGTTCCCCTTTAAGGGGGTGTAATTTGAAAAAAAGACCTTTTAGGAAAACAAAATTATATGAAAGCCCTTCCTTAATTTTTGATAAGGAATTACCTCCCGAAGTTTTTCGCAATATTAATTAATCACCCTGTATAGACATTACGCACATTTAGACAATATATGGGGGCGCCCAAATTTTCTTTGCCTAAGGGCGCCAGATACTCTTGCGCTTGCGCCGGTCCTGACTGCTACTAATGAAGAACACAAGGGAATCTTTAAACTGGTCTAATATTTTGGCAAGAAATCGTTTACAAAAAGAGATGAGTGGTTTTCAATTAAACCTATTTATGTTTATGAATTAATAATTTAGATAATTCAAGTAATAACAAAATTTTTGTTATGAAATAATGTGTTTGTATATTTAATTACCGTTATGTTAAAAGAATTTCAGTACCTATTGAACTATTAATTGGACAAAAATTAATTTTCTTACAAGGTTTACAACGAATGCTTGACCATTAATCTATACCACAAAAATGACTTATTATGGCAAAAATTAATTCTTATGTTAATTAACTCTCTTTGTAAAATCTAAATTATCTTTATGTTTTTTTATAATTATGTAAAGGTTCTCGATAAATCGTTTTACAGAGGTCAATGATAGCTGATAGCGAAATTCTGCATAGCAGGGGATTTAGGAAAATCGAACATTCTTCGAAATGTTACTTGACTTAAAATATCAACCACTATATATTTAAATAAGATGAGTCACTGTTGTCAAAAGGATGTGAACATATAATTTTTGGCTTTTAACGGAAGTAACTGCATTAATAAGTAACAAGATTGAATGCATTTGTAAATCAAAAAAATACAATGCTCTTTCTTTCTAGTGTTTCTTTAGTTAAAATCGCCTTTTTAAAATGCTTAACTTTTGTTTTAGAGTATGAGGATGAATAAGATTGAATACCCAGTAGGTCTAAGATAGGGATTGTAATACCGGTAAACCGGTTTACCGGTTTACCGGTAAATCGCAAAAAATGCTCTTCAAATTTTACCGGTAATTTTCCAGTTTTTTACCGGTAATTCCGGTAATTTTACAATATCTTTTTAATCATGATAAAAATCTAAATCAAATAATCGAAAAAAAATTTACGTATTTTCAAAGAGAAAAAAAGGGGAAATCATACAAATGGCATATGATTGTTTACTCACTACACGACTAGGGATTGTATTAAATCGCAAAAAATGCTTTTCAAATTTAACCGGTAATTTGCCAGTTTGTTACCGGTAATTCCGGTAATTTTCAATATCTTTCTATTCATGATAAAAATCTAAATCAAATAATAGAAAAAAAATTGAAGTATTTTCAAAGAGAAAAAATAAGGGGAAAGCATACAAATGGCATATGATTGTTTGATTGTTTACTCACTACTCGACCAACAAGTGTAGTAGAATCTTAAAAGCTTTTTCCGCGGCTGGATTATTTTGTACAAAAATTAGGTCGCAATTAGGAGACGATAGTTAAGATAAATTATATTTTCTACGTGGTTATTTTTTAAGAAAAGTTTAAAATAAAAAATATTGTTAATAGTTTGACATCATAGGTATATTATGTTAAATCATTTTATATTTTATGTCCAGAATAGTTTTATTTTCATGTGTTTTTTGTAATGCTGGATTATATTTTTTGTAATATTTTTATTTTATATATTATATATTGTCATTTTATATTGTGTCATATTAATATTACATAAAAATATATTAGATTCGTTAATGGCTGTTAACTAATATATTGTATGAAACTAATTGGGATAGTTTAGGCTCTCTCTATCTCAATCAGTTCCATAATAAATAAATGTATATAAATATATTTATTTTTAATATGGTTTTCGGAGTTTATCCGGGTAATATTTAAATTGGCTCGACGTTTCGGCAAGCTCTCACTGTAGGGGAGACGCGGATAAACTCCGAAAACTACATTAAAAATGTTAGTAACCGCAAAAAATCTAAAAAAAAACAATATAATATAAATATATATAATAATATGATTTACCGGTAAATTACCGGTAAACCGGTTTTGATTGACAGTTTTACCGAATTACCGGTAATTCAAAAAGTCGGTAAATTTACAATCCCTAGTCTAAGAGACATCAGAAAAACTTCGATAGGAAATTTTCCATTTAGATTTCAATCTCTTTAATGTCAGAGGTATGTTCAAATGAAGAAAAATAATGCCAAATATTGTCCAACTTTCTGGTAAGTTCTTTAATTTTTTTAAATATAGCCTTGATATTAATATTGTTGAAACATACTATTAAACAATCAATACATAATATTTAAATAAAGTTTTTCCAAGCTTTAAACTGAAAATGATTTATTTTTCTGGTACCTACAGACGCACAGAATGTAGGACAATAAAAATCACCTTGCTATGAATAGATTCAAGTTAATTTTTTGCCATTAATATAAGACTTAAAAAAAATTGTTTTTGCTCTTTCAGTATTCAAGACTGTTTTAATTAAAAATTTGGATTATTGGTTCATCTATTGTTGATTTTGACTTGAAATATTATCTTTAATCAAATTGTTTTTTATCAAAATTTCTTAATTAACAGTTTTGGTTCAACCCACTTCTAATTAACGCCAAAGGCTAGTTATTATTAGAAATAATAGGATCTTATTACGAAGGCTGAATGTGAGTGTATTATCCATGATCTAATTGAACATTAGCTACAGTATATTTAAAAGTACAACTCTGATATACAAAAATCTATATGTATATCAATAAAAATGAGCTTTATTGGTCCAAATCTGAGCATCCAGCGAGGCGATATGGTAGAGTTTTGATACTGAGCTGATAGTTTTGAGCTAATTCAGGTTTAAAAACAAATTAACGTAGACAAACTAATGTAGGTACTGAGGGTTGATAGTCATCAAAATATTATACTCTAGTGATAGAGATTTTATGCAAACTTAAATATTTCAAGTTAAGCAACAGTGGAGTGTTTTTAAAATGATGTAAATGACATGCAACTGTTAAATTACCCGTTACTTCACTTCAGTGTGCACTAGGCCTAACATAGTGCATTATTTTTGCTGTAAAAATGGCACAAAGGAACTTATTGGTTGAAAAGTTCATTTCAAGACCATAAATGTTTAATCCAGCAAATCACAATAAAATTTGTTTGTTACACCATAATTAATGTAATACCACGTTCCTGTAGGCTGTTTTACGACGATTTCAATAAATTTTTCGATTCTTTGTTACCTTGTTCGTAAATATTAATGAAACATTGTTATTATTCTAGGCATCTACGTTTGTTATTGATTATTAAACATTTTTATGTGCAACTAACTCGATTCTGAGCAATACGTATTTAATTTATATTCGTTTACAACTTTATTAAACAAAATCAACAAATTTGGACACCAAAATATTTATATCAAATTTATTAACATCTATAGTTTCTTGGGCCCACTCTAACTTGATTCCTAGTATCTTTGACCATTGTTTCTCTATATTTGCTTTTAAATTATGCATAGTTCACATTGTTATCAGTGAGATCACCTTCCATATGCATGTTGTACAGAAATTTTCGCAATCAAAGAACATGATATTACATAGTTTTACGGGCTGTAAGTGACAAGCACTAGATTTGTATAAATTAAAAACTAAATAAACAGATGTTAGGTATCCATATAAGCTATTATGTCAGGCAACTATTTAATCTACACGCCCGCAAACCCACGTTGCATTCTTTGCTTGTTTTCTTTAAAATTTATTTAAAATGGCCAACCTTGATAGCCCTATTTAATTAGAATAGAATAACAAGGAAGTGCGTTTAATATTAGTTCAATATTATTTTTAGTTTTTGGTATCGTAGGACTTAATGCGTGTGGTCATTGTTTACGTTGTGTCATTTAAACAACAGAATACAGGATGAAGATGTTTTTAAAAGGCAGATGGACCCAATGTTCCGTTCAATTGAGAATGAACAAAGCTTGGTATTAAAAGAAATGCGAAACAGGGGGCAATTATACGATTGTTTATTCCAAATTTAAGTTCGTTTTGTAGACGGAATATGGGCTTGTCAAAATATTTTTTTCAAGTACTGTATCATGCTTATTTTAAGAGCTAAAGGGTTGGTTAAATGAGATATATGTTGCCCAATTGCCAATTCTATGTTGAATATTAATGTAAATTGAAATAATCCATAGCTCTCCTAGTTTGGGAGTTTTTCGAGAAAAACTAAGCAAGTTGATTTTGTTTCAAATTTCGTTCTATTTTTTCTATTTAGAGATTTAGAAAAACTAAAATTTCTTCTCCAAAGCAAATTTGTTATTGGGTATATTATGTTGGTCTGACTGGATGAAGTATCAAACGCTTTGTCTGTCTTGAACCGTCATCAACTTTAATATTTCTTAAGGTACTGTGCCATATTTGCACTGAAAGATGGCACTAAGATTTTTAAAAACAGTGATCTAACACTCCTTTGGCGTATTGAAATAACCTTGATATTCGACATTAATAAATATTGTTAAATGATCAACCAATGATTTAACAACTAGCATACTGTAGTTTAACAATAAAGTTCTAATAAAGTTTACATATTTTACGTTATAATTTAAATATACTTATCCATTATTCAATATGTTTAATAATGTTTTGTACAGTAATTCCATGTCAATTCTTATTCAAAATGATTTTAAGGATCAAACAATTAAGTAACGGACCATTTTAGTAGTAGGTTGTAGAACATTCATTGATGAAACTGAGTAACACAAAAGAGATTTAACAGTGAAAGTGATTGTAGTACGACATTGTTAAATAAGATTGTTTAATAATCCAGTCTGTAGTATTCAAAAATGTTGCATTTTCCGGTAGTAAGTAGTACATAAAATAGATTGTAGAATGTTCAATAGGAACTGAAAACGACATTACGCAAGAACTATTTCGTCCACGTTTTCAATATTAATTTTTAGTTAAATAAAAGAATCGTTATACGGAAATCTTTTATTATTGATAATCATCTTGTTGTGTTGACTTTCTTTGCTCATATCTCTGTACTTACAATCTATTTACATCGCATTAAGTTTCATTTAACAATTTTGCCATTGAATTAACAGTTTAAAGTTGACTTAAGTGATATAATCTTGCATGTTGAATGTAATCTGTTCGGATCTTATTTTTGTGACGATAATCCTTCATATAAGTATTGTATCAGTAATTTGCTCTTGACGTAAGTAAGAGACATTATTATGTCTGCTGATTTGTTTAAAATGCTTGTTTTTTAAATTTAAAATGATGATTAAAGTAAACAACTACCTAATTTACATTGCATAAGTCAATACTTATTATCCAAGGGCTTAAAAAGTCTTTTTTGTGCGATCGTACTAGAAACAGCTGTTTGACGGACGCGTTAGCAACCATAAAGTACTGCATTACCTGCCCTATCCTTAGCAACTGCCGTAAAAGTTACTTTTCAGGCCGTTACCCTTAGCAACGGCCGAAAAAGTAACTTTTACGGCCGTTGCTAAGGAGAGGGCCGGTAATGCAGTACATACGCTGTCATCTGTCAGTGACAGAATGTCACGTAGTTTCTAACCTATATTTTTGAAAAATACTAAAAATTTAAATTGTTTTTAATTCGATCGCACAAAAAATGTAATATGCACCTCGGCCAAAACGTATTTTTTCGGCCTCGCCTGAAAAAGTTACACTTTTTGGCCTTGATACATAAATAACTATTTTTCTCAGTACTTAAAAATTATGCTTTATATAAAAAAAAAACTACTATATACCTACAAT
Source organism: Elmis aenea (assembly GCA_947652605.1). Taxonomy (NCBI): domain Eukaryota; kingdom Metazoa; phylum Arthropoda; class Insecta; order Coleoptera; family Elmidae; genus Elmis; species Elmis aenea. The sequence continues at coordinate 21,487,097 of OX393580.1, read as the reverse complement.
TGAACAATTTTGATAATTTTAATAAGTGTAATTTGGTTATTATTTTGTAGAATTATTGTTTACAAAAAAAAGTGTTTTAGTAAAAACCTGTGCATTAATTAAACCAAGAAAATATTTTAGCTTCTATAAAAAGTATTTTTCTTTCTTTAGTTAGGTTTATTTTGCACAAAAAAAAGAACTTCTTTTATTAAATATTTTTTATAGTTTTCTTTGATGACATAAAAACAACTATACTGTGTTCTTCTTGACGTCACTCAATCAATAAAAAAAAACATATAATAGTCAATATTTCACCTTCTTTTTGTTAGAGTGTCCAAAACTGTGTGTCATTTCTACAAAGTAATATGAAGTTTCTTTATTAGTTAATTTATGAACGCAAAAAAGTTATAGCTACTGATATCATCTCTACACCAGCGACGTAATAAATTCAAAATAAATAAATTCTGAACACCTAATTTGCGTAGCTGTTTCTTTGTATATTATAATATTTTGATTTCGTTTAACATTTTTATCTAACATAATCGTGCGCATTACAGACTGTTAACCTTTGATTTTTCAATCCGCTTTTAGCAACGGTTAAAATCGAGTCAAAAAAAGTTAAATCAACTGTTCTAAACTTAATATGTCTGTCACGTTTTGGAACATGTCCGTATGCAAGAAATTTGATTAGGTAATGATATTTCTAGATCAATTATCTAATTATTAAAGCATATCTGTTGCTCGTGCAGAATATAGAACACAGTTTTTTTTTTTTTTAATTTTGAGCAGGAAATTACTGCCTGTGCAGTAAGTTTAGTTTTATTTAAATTGTGATGGAGAAATGTGTTGCTAATGCGTTTATGAATTGCGGAACGTTTATTAAAATGTCCGAAGCTGGCTTGTAAAATATAGTCTCAGTGTGGAATTACGTAAAATTGTTGTAATTTAGGTTGCAAACGCATAATTAACGTTGATTTTTATTTGTTTCTCACATATCTGTTTGGATTGTAGTAATATACAGTCATATTTACTGTGTTTTAATGTCTGTTAAAAGTTGTTCGGTTTTATATTAGGTACATAATATTTTATAATTAAAAAAGTCAGGTATATGGTATATGCTAAGAAACTTGATAAATATTAAGTGTTTTGTTTAAAATATCATTGAATTACACTGACAGGGTGTTGACTGAGAGTATCGTACATGGAACTTAACCATGAAAAATTAAATAATTGCAAATAATGACTCCGCTGAATATTTTACGACAAAAATGTAAAAATAAATGTTGTGCTGAATCAGAAACCACGTGATTCTTCACTTACATTTTCAATTTGGTTAGCATTTCCGCTTGCTTTAAGAAAACTTAAAAAATATTGCAGAGTCTGGTTTCCTATAGTTTTATATAAATTTTAGGCAACTTTACAATATGCATTTTAAACCAGGGACTAAAAACGAAAAAAATTCCGTTCGTTTCTGTTCGGAACGAAAACGAAATATATCGTTTTCGTTCTTTTCGTTCTAACCGAAAAAATTCTTTTTTCGTTTTCGTGAACCGAAATAATAACGGTTAAAACCGGTTTTACAATATTTTTTTTTGTCGTCAAAAAATCAATTTTTTTTCCAGTCACCACAACCCTCTATAAATACGATAACAATATTTGCGTCTCAACTAAAATATAAACGATGACGATGGGGTTTGATGCTCACGGACAGCATATTTTAGACTGGCGAACCATCGCCATATTAAATTTACCAAATCGTTAAACACATTAACATTTAACCATTTTATTAAGTTTAACACCCGTAAGGTGCAAAAACACAACGTGATTAGGTTAAATTATACACACGATCTTTATCTAAAAACATGAAAATATAGCAAGTGCTGTTTTAAATTTGTTTTAGTACTAAAAATCTATGCATTTGAATTAAATAAGATCCTGCTGTAATTATTTAAAAATACAAAAGAATGAATTCAAGTGGATAATTTACTAAATGTTATAAATAAAAAAAATATTAAAAAAAAAATTTAAAATTCTTTGAAAAATTACGACTTACGTCCATGGCCGACTTTAAAATATTTTAATTGCCTTAGTAATACTAATAAAAATCGAGATAGCTCGAAAAATATTAACTTTAGGTATAGAACATGCTTAATAATTTCGAAAGACAATTAAATTCTCTACAAGAAAATGTATAAATATACAGAGTGTTGCATTTAAGAAAAATGACTTATCGATGTTTAAAGTTTCACAAGTTTGACCAAGCGTAAAAAACACCCTGTATAATATTTTTAAAATGTAGCTAGCGCATAGTGTTAATTAATCTATTGTCAATCTCAATTTTAAACGAAATTTTACCGGTTTTTTAAATAACTTTAATGTTAAAAAAAATTGAAAGTTCTGTATTGCTCAAAAATTTCATAAAAATGTAAATTTTACGAAAACTGTTGACTTAAGACCCATATAACCTCATACATTTTTTAAAGTAAATTTTAAGAGGAATCCAAAAATGTAAAAATATACAGGGTGTTCTATTTAAAAAAATTAAATTTTTATATGTGCCGGTCAAACGAAACACCCTGTATATTTGAAAATAATTTTAGGTTATGTAGAAAATAGGTTCGCACAATATTTGTATTAAACATTTTTTGATATTTTCATTAATAAAGGAGCTATCGAAGAATCTCAGGGTCGTGGTGCACCCTGTATATCCAATCAAATGTATAATTATATTGATGATCTAAAAACCAAATTAGAAATAGAGAATATCTGTGCCATTAATTGTGTTACACGAAATTGCAAGTATAAACAATAAAGTTGTTAATAGATATTCACGTAAATATATGGAGAAAAGTGAAGCTCACTTATTTCAAGTGAGATTTTTTAGTGCCTCGTGGAGTCTCCCCAGCACAGAAGGTAAATTCGCGTTTGTGTTTAACAAATAAAATTGAAATAGCGACAAAACCGGTTAAAACCGGCTAAAACCGGTTTTGGAAAATATTTATTTCGTTTTCGTTCTTGAACGAAAAATAATAATTTCGTTTTCGGTTTCGTTTTCGTTCTTAAAAAAATTTCGGTTAATTTCGTTTAACGTTTTCGTTTTCGTTCCGTTCTCAGTCCCTGTTTTAAACTGAGGGTTCCCATAACAGAATAATCCTCCGGATACGAATTTCAAATGCTCATTGTAGTGCAGTGTTACCAAAATAAAGAAAAACGTAATTTGATGAAATTTGAAAAATATTCGTTTTCAATTTTTTTGTATGCATAAAACTTCATAACTTCCTTATTTATTATAGTATCTCAGCGATTTTTGTTTTAATTATTTGCTTCGATTGGCCGAATCGCACTGTGTGAAAATTATTCTTCACGAGATTTAATAAGTAGGTAGGTATGTCAAATAAGTTTAAAGCGCGACCTCGCAAATTTTGAAAAGCTCGTGAAGCGTAAAATGTCACATGGTAGACTTTTTAGATTTTTTTTAATAGGTCGAAACGAGATTGTAACAAAATATTAACGAAGTTTTTGCAATAAACAGAACTCGGATATCCCTAAAATTTTTGTGGCGTCCCAAAGTGTAAACTTTTTGTAATGCTGTTATTATCCGAATAGTGGAGAATAATTTTTCATACAGTGCGAATGGACCATCGAAGCGAATAATTGAAAAAAAAAACGATAAGATACGATAATAAATAAGTAAGTTATTAAGTTTTACGCATAAAAAAAAATTAAAAACGCATATTTTTTTAATTTCATACTTTATTTTGGCAACACTGCACTACTTTGAGCATTTGAAATCCGGAGGATTATTCTGTTATAGGAACCCTCAGTTTAAGATGCATATTGTAGTTGGTAGTTGCATAAAATCTGTGTACAACTAGACTACTGCGATATTTTTTAAGTTTTCTCAAAGGAAGTGGAAATACTAACCAAATTGAAAATATAAGTGAAGAATCTTACGTAGTTTTTGATTCTGAGCAACTTTTATATTTACATTTTTTTTTGTTAAACAGTCAGGGGAGCCAATATTTGCAATTATTTAATTTTGCATGATAAAGTCCTATGTGCGATACTCTCAGTCAACACCCTGTATATGATTAATATAAATGATAAGTATTTATATTTTTCATATCAGTTAGTTCTGAATGTTTTCCAAATAACATAAAGGACACCTTATTTTTCATAAATTGTAATGCAATTTTTTTGTATGTATGATCTCAAATATGTATTTTAAAAATGGGAATGTCACACAGTTAGTGTTTTATATCACATTTTGGGATAATTTTTGTAAATAAAATGAGGTGGTTAAAAAAATTAATAGACGTCATCCAAAAGTATAAATGAATGTACGAAATTTAGAGTAGTTAATTTTTCCCTAATAATGTACTTTTGAATGATAAGTACCTATTTGTGTTTTGAATTCTGTTTCATAATTTTAACTTCATTGCTATTTTTGTTATTGGCAATGACGCATTAAAGCAAATTTATATATCTATAGATCTATACACATACATAAAATCAAATAGCGTTTTATGCTTGGTATGTAACGTACAAACAAATTTATTTAATTCTAAATTCCAAGTTCAAAAAGCAATCGTCACGTACGTACACCTGGCATTTCTAATAACTGTACAATAACTAACTAAACAAGTGAATTACGTTAAATAGGTTTTCCTAGCAGTGCTTTGTTTTGTGATTCACTTCCCATTATATGACGATAATTTTAAGTAAAAATGTGGCGCCATGCGCGTAATCCGTAAATTTAAATTAGAAAGAATGACATGCATTGCAAGTTTTTAGAATATCAGTTATTTTAAAATGTAGAAATAGCAACGAAAACAAAAAATTGTTTTTTTTTTGGAAATGTTTACAACTTACACCATTTTTATTTCAAGCGGGGGCTGTGAAAATATTTTGACAATTTTCTCTGGATGTGTTCTAAAATTTTAGTTTTAAATTTCAGTTAAAAGGCTCCCAGATTAAGCAAAGCTGATAGTGGTCTAAGATAGACGAAACTACTGATAGAAAATTAATCTAAATCAATTATAATTTTTTTTTCAATACACATAAAATAAAAAACCAAAAAGCTATTGAAAAAATATGCATTGTGTCCTGAAAATACCTTTAAATCAATTTAAAGCGTTAATGATCAATAAAAAACTAAATTCAAAATGCATTGAAATATGTTACACCTTCTTCATAGTAAATGATTTTACATAGGCAAAATTTAATGTTAGTTAAAATTAATGATAGACTAATAAATGCAGCTGCTTCTAGCATATTAATTGTGTTATACCCAGTGATGTGAGTGTGTCATATGACCGCGTTATGACAGTTTGTCATGACGGTCATGACGTCACGTCACAATGATTTTAAATGACCGTGGCCATTCTAAGCTCCAAAATTCAAAATGACAGTTTTTCTAACATCCAAAAATGTCAGTTTTAAGTTTACATGATGGTTGTCAATTGATTTGTGTTAATCTTAATTGCAATATCGTTAATAAAAATGTAAATGCCACTATATAAAGTATTCTGAAAGTTGGTAAACACAATGCGGAGAAAAGGGAAGGTATTTTACTTTTTTGTACGTTATCCTGCAAGTTCGCAGCAAAAGGTAGCTACTTATGGTTGCCAATTTTGTAGAAAGAGATACGGATTACATGTCACTAGAATGGCAGAACATTTAATTACAACATGCAAGAAATGCCCAGAGCATGTAAAATTAAAGTTTAAACTCAAATAAAAATTTTATTAAAAAATGTTTAGCTCTCAGCAGCATAAGTAGTCCAAAATCACCTTCAACTCCCTCGACTTCTAGAGCCTTCTCTGAAGGAATACAATACCCAGATAGAGATACTGATACTAATAACTCTGCTTTTTATTTATTATTCCTATTACAAATATATTAATTTTATACCATTGTTATAAAAACAATCATAAATGACGGTCATATGACCGGTCATGACGGTCATGACGTCACAATCATAAATGACCGTCATTTCACATCACTGGTTATACCATACAATTTATTAATGGGGAACATTAAGTTACAGACGATAGGTTTAAACCACGTAGCCGTAGCCCATAGTTCCTGTTCTGAATTTAATGTGCAAACACACATATTTTATTAGCCATATAATTCAAATATGATATACGATTGTATTTGAAGGACTGAGGACTTTTACTTTCAATGTGCAGACGAGTTCAAAGAAAGTATGCCAATGACAAGCAGATATAATATTATGTAGGCGTTGACAATTAATGCACAAGTTTTTGTTTTTGTAGTCAGAAGGAGTACATTCTAAAAACCAGCAAATTTCTTTGCTATTATTAATTTAATTCATTCTCTATTAAATGCAGGCTGTGTAGACTACACCATCTTTTTGTATGAGAAGGAAGGTGTACCTCGAGACATCCTCGCCACTTGTATTTTTTATTTTTAGAAATAACACCAAGACTTAAATGTTAAGAATAGAAAAAAATCTGGACGCAACATTTTAAAAATAAATTCAAAAATTTTCAAAATTTAACAAGTTGTATCTAAAATAGTGCTAGTTAAAATCAGATAGTAAATCTTTTTATCTTGGTCACGTATACACTTAAATACTTTTACAAATAGTAATTCTCTAAAATTTATCAAGCACAAGATAAAAAATGCCGCTATTTAATTTAATTACACTGTTATTAAAATATTTACCATATTCCTTAAAAGTCAAAAAGATCTTCGTGAATGAGGAACCACAAATTGCAAAACTATTAAACGATGATATTTACAGATAAAATAAAGTCTATTTACCTTAAATGCACATGAATTTGTACTTAAGTGTAGGTTAAATAGACATTATGGTAATATGCAAGGTTATAATCGTTTTATTGGTGTTACAATCTCTTAGTATCTTAACACAAAATCAATCAGCGACACCCTTTTACCACAAAATCATTAGTTTTAAGTATTAGATCCTGCATAAAGTAACCTAAAAAACGTGTTGTAATATTAGTCATTATCGTTAATGAGATATTAGCAAACATTTTCTGCTTGTTTTAATATTTAATTTGGTTTTTATTTGTTGACCAACAGAAATTTTGAGTCTATGTTATTTAAATAATTCGTTTAATGTTCCTAATTTAAACATCAATTATCTTATGTTTAAGACGAATCACTTCTTTAAAAAAATCTTTTCAAACTCTTCTTTTTTTTCCTAAAGAAAAGAAGTGAATATGTAGCTTAAGTTACATACAAATTAGCCCTTTTTATTTTCTTTAGAAAAAAATATTGCTACACTTTAATTTTTTGGTCGTGTTTAGGGATTGTAAATTTACCGACTTTTTGAATTACCGGTAATTCGGTAAAATTATCGATCAAAACCGGTTTACCGGTAATTTACCGGTAAATCATAATATTATATGTACATATATTGTATATAGTTATAATTGTTTTTTTTTTTAGATTTTCGCGGTTACTAACATTTTTAATATAATTTTCGGAGTTTATCCGCGTATCCCTATAGGGAGAGCTTGCCGAAACGTCGAGCCAATTTAAATATTACGCGGATAAACTCCAAAAACCATATTAAAAAAATATATATGTATTTATTTAGTATGTAACTGATTGGGATAGTTAAAGCCTAAACTATCACAATCAGTTTCATACAATATATCAGTTAAGAGCCATCAACGTAAATTTTTTTATGTAATAATAATAATAATAATAATAATAATATAATTCAATATCAAATAAGAGTACACAGGGTGTTCTTTTCCATGGGACACTATTGCTATCTCCGTAAATAATGAATATACAAGGTTGGTTAAATGGGACAAAAGTTAGCTATTTAGGAGTGTATTTTAAACAAGATCTTGTTTTGTTTAAAAATTCCATGGCTTGCGTGATTTAACGGAAAAACCGAAATCGATCAAAATTTTTAAACTTAATTATCTCGGCTATTGTTGCGAATACACAAAAACGCCAAAAGAAAAATGTTTTGTAGACTTAGTTTGTCATAAGAAGACGATAGTCAGATATTTATTTATAAATTACCGTGCAAGATATTTGACAGAGAAGTGAGTAAACAATCATATTCCATTTGTATCTATTGTCCCCTTATTTTTTCTCCTTGAAAATAAGTCAATATTCTTTTTTGATTATTTGATTTAGATTTTTATCATTATTGGAAAAATATTGTAAAATTACCGGAATTACCGGTAAAAAATTGGCAAATTACCGGTAAAATTTGAAGAGCCTTTTTTGCGATTTACCGGTAAACCGGTATTACAATCCCTAGTCGTGTTAGCAAAAATCCTAAACTTAACCAAGAAACTTTTTTACAATTCCTTCAGGGTCAATAAGAACTCATCAAATAATCTAAACATCATTTGTAAACCAAGAAACTTCTGCTACAAAAGCTTTTTGTTCTCTAAATCACCGAGACAACCGTATCAAATCATTAACAATATTTAAATCTCTATTGTGACACCAACCATAACTAAATCTAAGCCGCCACCCATTGATTCCTAAATGGTTTAAACGCTGCAATTATTTACATTTCTCCGTAAACGGAAATAAATGCAAACAAACTCGAGTTTTATAGTCTTATTACTGTTATCTCTACATAATAAACTGCTCGGTATTCTTTTTTTAAGTGATCATTAGCGGACACCTGTTAAATAACAATGTAAACAGAATTCCGGAACCAACGACAATTATTACATGTAGAAAGGGACAGGACACGCCCGGCTACAATTTCAATATTTTGCTGCAAGTGAAAGCAATATAAGATCAACTGCTTTTGGTACATGATTTTTCCAATTTACGCACAGCGTGACATAACCGTAATTATTTCCGATTGTTGACTTCCTTCCTGCGTGATTATGGTAATAAAGCAAACAGGATTCAATAAATTGAAACTATACATGAGGTATCATAAATAATATTGTTTAATGCTGCTTATTATTGATTTAAAGTTGTCTTTTTATAAGTAGTAATTGGCTGTTGTTTGACGCATTTATAGATAACGGTATTAATTTTATCCTGAGCTAGCAGGATGGGTAATTATTTAATTTCAGGACTTTTTAAATACTGCTACATTTGTGTGTTCTGTGAAGAGTGTTTGAAGATTTGTATTTTTGTAATTCGTTTAATCTGAGTCTCAAATACCGCTGATTCGATAATCTTTCAAATTGTGTAATACTTATTTACGTACCAAGGCAGTAAAGTTCGACTTTTTATCACGAGTGTGGATATTATTTGCCGAGACGCCAACTTTGGTTGCCATTTAAAAAAAGTCAAGTTTGGCTTAAATCTCAAAAATCAAGTGTGCCATAACTTTGAGATATTCTTTCTTATTCAATGTAAAAATATCTACAGGAATCATTTCACATTTTGATTTGAACGTAGGTGGCTATGGAATTATTTACCTCTGAAACAAATCGTTTGTTTTTAGTTTTTTCAAAATCTTAATAACAGTTATTAATTTGAAGGTGTAGGTCAAATGTCTTAATTGCATTAAATTTGTCCTGAAACTCTGCCCAACTTTGCTAATTTAACCGTCTATGTAACTCTTATAATAACAAAGTTACCCATACAACACTTGTAAATTATTGTCACGCTGTAAGTATAGGTTCACTTAATAATCATTGTGTTATTTATTTCAATTACATACATACACAAAATTTATAAATTGTATTTTATTATCAAGACAAGATGTCCTTGGACCTTGAAAATTCATACGTTGTATTGGTTATTTATTGGTGTTAAACCGATGTCATCATAGGTACCTATGTACATATTTTTTAAGTTTAAGGCAAAAAATTAAGCGTAAACAAATTAATAATTTGCAAGCTTAAAAAATTACTTATTGCTAAATACAGCCACATTTTTGTTAAAATTAATGTCACACAGTCTCCAACTGTTTGTTTTTCTTTTAACAATTTTTGATTATTGTTTACTGTGAGTTATTTTTAATAGTACCATTATTTGTTGTTATTTTGGTGCTACAACTTCAGTCTGAATATTAAATTATTGGAAATAACGAATGTTTTGTACGTTACTTCATTGAAAAGACAATGAACCTATACCATCATCGTTTTTCGTCACCAAGTTTGTTTAAAAAAATTGACGTCATTGTGTAGTAAGGATTGCATTACTAATTCGCCAATTTATTTATCTACTATGATCAATTATAACTTCTAGTATCCGTTTCAATTAATCATGTAAGTTCGATAGGATGCGTAGGTTGAAGATACTAAGAGCTTTTTTTATATATTTGAAGACCTTGGTGCAAGAAAGGGATATGTGCAAAAAAGTAAAAAAATAAGACTTGTACAGAAATGGATTTTAAAATTTGCGCTTTTCATATGGTGCAAATGTGGGATAAGTAGGGTTTAGAAAAATAATTTCTATAAGCCCTACTTATCCCACATTTGCACCATATGAAAAGCGCTTATTTTAAAACCCATTTCTGTACAAGTTTTTTTTTTTTACATTTTTGCACATATCCCCTTCTTGCACTAAGGTCTTCATTTCTACTTATTGGTGATGCAGTAGATGAGAATTTTGCCGAAATAAAAAATGGAATTGAATAAAGGATGTTGTATGATTAAAAACATCTTTGCAGTTGATTAATAAATTAAAAATATTCTTATCAATTTTTACCCTCACCTATCTAAATTTAAGTGAAAAATATGTTATGGAAACTGAATCCTTGGTCCAAAATTGAGCATCCAGTATATCTAAAATTGTCGCTAATCTATTTTATTTTGGTAGAACTATATCCAATATCCATTAGATACAAAAAAAATTTTGTCTCAAAAATTATGGTGATAAGCTAAGTTTTAACCGCTCATTGAAGTATTTGCCGAAACTATATTAACATTAACCAAAGAAAGTATTACTGATGATAGTAAAAAAGTTATAAATACAGTTTAAAATTTCAGTTTAGTAGAATTTTCAGGATTTTTGAAAACCGGCTGCAATGTCCACATTTTCTCTTAAGATTGTGCCAAATTCTATCGTAAAGTCATTCTGTCTCGTATATCGTAACCTTTAAGATTAATATCCAATTACACAGACAATTGATAGGTGTTTGGTGAGTACCAAGAAGACGATGACATAAGATTTTCTATCCTAAACTGTTCTTTTTTCCTGGGTCATCTATGTCATGTGAGATTTCACAGGAACACGACTCTACAATTTACCGTCGCAATTCTTCCTGGTATGTCGAGCAGGATTCATAATAAACGATAAATTTACCTTGTGTATCAATATATATCTACGTAAGAGCCTAAAATTTGTTTTTTGTGCGATCTTACTAGAAACAGTTGTTTTACGGACGCGTTAGCAACCATAAAGTACTGCATTTCTGGCCCTATCCTTTTTTCGGCCGCTACAGCGTACGAAAAAGATCATTTGCATTAAGCAGAACGGAAAGCGCATGTGCGTGTCTGAATATTTGTCTCTGAGATTATGGCTTCCCCGCTAAGGGTAGTGACGTAGAGGTCTTTAGGTTGTTAACTGTCAGGTAGTTTATAACCTAATATTTTCGTGTTGATACTTGATTATTGAATACTGTTCTATTGCTTTCAATTATACTATGTACCTATTAATAAATAAATATATGATATGGTAGGTACACGTTATGTAATTAATAATTAATCAACGTTTAATTTTATGAATAAAACATTACAATCGCACAAAAAAAAGGTTATTTAAATTATGTACAGAATGCTGCAAGTACGTTTCCACCGCTAACAGCATACGCCGTCATCTGTCAGTGACAGAATGTCACTTAGTTTCTAAGCTATATTTTTGAAAATTACTAAAAATTTAAATAGTTTTTAATTCGATCGTACAAAAAATGTAAGATGCACCTCGGCCAAAACGTACTTTTTTGCCCTTGCCTGTTTGTTGGCTTCGACTACGTCTCAGCCAGCAAACCAGACGCGGCCGAAAAAGTTACACGTTTTGGCCTTGATACATAAATAACTATTATTTGCTTAGCAGAGCGCCACAAAATTCACAGAAAAAATCTATGGTTGTAGCAAGATGGGGAGACGACTCATTTCAGTAAATGAAACCGTTTTGGGTTAAAGTTTTTGGGCAAAATTAATAGCCAGTACCTATTTGATGAAGCAACTTGAAGGCGTAAAGTGTTTTTAAATGATAACCAAGTGGGGTACATTTTTGAGTTTCCATCTGGTACTCATTCAGTAGTTTCTAGTTTGGTTAACTTGGGATTTGTACAGTAATTCGTTGGACATTACTTTGACCATACAAGGAACTGTATCTTAACTTTTTTGTGCAACACGATCTGCGTACTAACAATGTTGTTAAAAATACACGTGAATCATATAATTTATTTCTAAAATATGCGTATAGTGATTTACGCATTATGAAGACTAATTTGGTGGCACCTTAGTTTATTGATGAAGTCAGCAAACGATCTGACGTGCAGAGAATGAGCTGTTAACTGCCATGTTATGTAGGTGTGTGAATTTCTAATTCGTTACCGTCACCCAGAAATATGTGTGTCAACTTTGACAAGTGTTGTATATTGAGAATGATCTATTAGTTATTTTGGTTGGTTCAAGTTGAAAGTTTTGACTGAATTATGTATGTTATAAACTGACGACCACATGAATTATTTATATTATATAAGTGGTAAACAGAATGCCCTTAAAAATCGACCGGTGTTGATCGGCTTAGTGTGGCCAATAAAAGTAAAATACCCTAAATGTCTCCCATTTAAACCAATTTCATTAACATTTTAATTATTTTTTAATGAAAAATAATATCATTTTTATGTAGTTTTTAAAGCCATATGAATATAGTACACTTTCGAGTAGGTATGTGCGAAAAATCGGAAATTATTAAACAAATTGTCGTGTTGACATTTTGTTAAATATGTCATCATTGTGCAATGATAAGTATAATGGTATTGTTCAACAATAGAACAAAAACCTAACAACATTTTTATGTGTGTGTGAATAGCAGTCAAATGGCAAAAAGTTGTGTTAGATACAAATAATACAGAGACTTCAACGTTGCGTTACGCGACAAACCTTTCGCAAATAAAAATGATTACATTGCTTATATTGTTATATTTACACGAAACCTGTAAATATTAATAAAAATAACATACCGGGTGATTCAGTTTGACTGTCGCACCCCTATAACTTTTTAATTATTGAAAATAACCCCAACAAACCTTATATTTTTGGAAACGGCGACAAATTTTCTATTAAATGATGTGCATTTGTTATCTCTACGATGACGTATGCCAAATCCGCGATAGGCAACTGTTTTTCTTTAAATTACATAGAAGTATACATTTTGTTGTTGATTCGGATAGAGAATTTAATTCTGAATCCGACCATGTATTAAAAAAGTATGCGTACATAAGAAAATTTTCGAGAAAAATCAGTTCAAAGTTTATTCAAATTATAGCAAACAGTCTATTTAACGCAACAAAAAACGATCAAATCTTAAAAATTATATTATAACTATCAATGGAAATGTAATAAAAATAAATTTTTAATAAAAATAAAAACAAATAATAAACGTTGATTTCAAAATTGGAGATTTTTCTAGGCTGTCACAAATTCAAATAAGCTTAGCACACTTTTTTAATGAAAACACCTAAATATGTTATTTTTTAGTTTATCAAATGCTTATAGTTTTCTGTCCATTACACTACACAGGGTTGAATATTGAGTTCGAAACTTGGAATCTCACTGATTATAAGAGATAGCGTCTAGCTTAAATTCGGCTAAGCTGCTAAATTCTATGCTGGATAATAATATGAAAATAAATTTCTGATCTCTGCAACCGTTTTCATAAAAACTAAAAAAATTACTTTTGCAAATGAGTATTTAACATGTAGCAACAATAATTTCACAACAAGAAATATTTTTGCAAATTTGTAAGTAACATGTTTGTTTACCAACAAATTGCCTATTGATTTCTTTAAATGGACTACATTAGTACAGCTGATTAAAATAGAAGTTGACCTTAACACTGGATGTGTGAGCGTCAAACGCCTATCACACACATACATTTGTCATGATTATTTATTAAACCACATATTTTTATTACACTCATATTTAAAAAATAATAAATTGCAACAGCTGCTTTGTATTTAAATTTGCGCACAAATCCATCATGCATTGCCCTAAAAACCATTAATAAGACAAGGCAATCTTCAATTGTTTTTACAATTACTTAAATAAATCTTACGTTGGTTAAATTATTGATAATTAATTGCAACTTAATACGTTACGATATAACAGATTATAATTTTCAATTGGTATTTGCTTTAGTGACGTATGACTTTAACTAATTAAATTCTCGCATAAAATAACTTATTATAAACAATTGCTTTGTAGTCTTAAGGCCACGTTGATTAAATGCAACTAAAAAATAAATAATTTATTGCAAAAAAATCAGAATCTTTACTGTAAGTCACTCAACATTGTATGTTTACGAGATTTTCAATGGAAAACCGTATATTAAGATGTAGGAGATATTCTTATTTAAAAATTGCAACATTTCTGACTCATGGTGTTTTGTTTTGTTGCAATATTCGATGAATATAGTCACAACAGTAGGTAGTAGTTGGGTTTATTTTCAATTTCAATGTTAACTTCGAGTGGCGTATTAAATTTTAACGATATTTTGTAACAATAGCTTAGATTGAGTGTGTTTGTTGGCATGAAAAATTTGTTAAAATAACGAATAAATAACATACCAAGAAGTGGTTGCTTTAAAAATGGGAAAAACGGGCTCACTCGAATTGCGGCTATTTTAATGACTTGTACTTAAGTACCACTCGAACTGCGGCCAGTAATTAAGCATGAGAGTTAAGCCGATACACGAACTGCGGACATTCTTTAATTATACTTTTCCTGGAATTTCGTATTCAGGTAAGCGGTCAGAAATGGTTGGAGTATTCCTAAATATTCACACTTAAATTGAATGAAATTAAAAAATATAAATAAAATATTTTATTTGTCAATAAT